>CP092865.1:11413524-11469084 GCA_030710605.1 Cordylochernes scorpioides
TTAAGTCATTTTCTAGTTTCTGTTTTGTTTTACATTAAAAGCGAATGGAATCAATGCATAGTTACCTCTGTTCCTAGGCAGGTTACGGTCCTTATTTGTAAAAGTCCCATTGACTGTATAGCTAACCACATGGTTGATAGAGCTCACTTCAATCTTTCAATTCGTCAGTATTTCCTTCCTTGTGCTGTGTCCAGGCCATGGTGGTGTGGCGACTGGTGTATGTCACGGTACTGTTGACGGCTGGCGTCCAGGCCAATTCCTCGGACACCAGGCGCTCTCAGCGGGACCTGGACTACAGTAAGTCTATTCATGTAAATATATTTACATATCCCCTCATATCTCCATATATATATATATATATATTAAGAAAAAGGCATCTCCTTATCGTGCAACTGAAAGTTGCTGATGGCTGGCGCCATCTATCGTAATAAATATCAACTATTCTCGTTGATTTCTAATTATTCCGGAATTGGCCAAATACCCATTCTTGATTAATCAAGAAAAGCTAACCACGGACGTGTTTCGGGCTGTTGGCCCTCATCAGCGTGGTGCAAGCTGTACCTCAACGACCAAAAAAATTGGTCATTCAAGGCATCCTGAAAAATCATGAAACGGGTAGTTAAGGCCAGAAGTGCGTGAGGACGCTACACAATGTGAAAAAATAGTACAAATGTAACGTTGTACTGGGATAAGGTGTAAGGAGATGCCTTTTTCTTAATTTATGCACCTTATCCTAGTACAACGTTACATTTGTACTATTTTTTCATATATATATATATATCCTTAAATATATTTACATATTCCTTCTTTCAACTATCTGGTAACTATATTCTGCAGTCATTGGATTTATCGCATTCAATCAATTGGACAATTTGATTAAATGAATATACAGTTTTTTAGAGGCATGCTATCCATAATTTGTTCTCTAGCATATTCGCTGATTTATCTTCTTTGCTTGAAATTTCCTGGCCTGATTTAAGATGTCCTATTTTCAAATCAAACAAGGGGATTGTAAAATTTTATATACGACAAAAAATATCTTTAATAAAATATTTCTTCTTCTTCATATGTATGGATTCGTCCAGGAATTTAAAAACTGGTAGTTCAAGTTGGCAAATCTCTCATCGGGGAGGGGGGTGGGGTGGATAGAATAGATTAGATAAAATCTTGTAAATGGGAAACATGGAGTATCCCTTGTAGTGAAAAGTTACTTTCGCTTTGAAATAGAAGATCAATACATCTTCAGTCATGAATGAATATAGTAAGTGTGTATCGTGGCTATAGTGTGAGAGAAAATTTCATCAATTTTTTACTTGATCTTTCTGAATTGATTGCTCTCTTTTGATACAGAAGGCAGAGCGCCATCTGGTGGAACAGAAATCAACTAAACATTGATATAGCCTGTTCCCTGATATTTGGCCAGCCCAATATCTTAATAAATCAAGAAAAGCCATCCACGAACGCGTTTCGCGCTTTTGGCGCTCGTCAGCGTGGAGTAGGCTGTACCACTGCGACCAAAATAATTTTTTTTTTTGGTCCCAGTGGCTTCTTGTAAAACCAAGAAATGGTTCTATGTATATATAGTAGCATAGGGTGCCTCTCCCGTCAAAATAAACGTCAAAACCTGACGCCATCTATTGACCTTCGCCTACCTCGGGTCGGTGACAAAGCCACAACACCAGCTTTGGCGCCGCTAGTTTCGGCGACGGTCAATAGATGGCGTCAGATTTTGACGTTTATTTTGACGGGAAAGACGCCACATGCTTCTATGGATCAATTTCCTCCCGGCAAATTTTCCATCTATACATATATATATATATATAATAATTTGCCCTTTTTGATTGTTGATTGTTATTCCTATGTAAGACCCTGTTGACTTACTGTAGGATTGGTGACTTGTGGTGGTTGATGGCGCAGTCGTACTTGAATGGTAGGGTTCCACAGGGGAAGTAACGAGACGAAAACCAGGATGGGATTGAATCTAGGACTTCGCGAATAAGGGAGAGAAAGTTTAATACTAAATGGGGTACTTTCCTATCACATAATCGGATAAAATGTTACCTTGGTGAGAGAGAAGGGATTGGGCACGTCTTGCTCCTAGTCGGGTCGCCTTCCTCCTGCCTAATTTTGAGTCCGAGATTTTCCTCGTTAACTCTCTATGCCTCTCATTGGTTGAGATCGTCTACGTGGTTACTTTTGGTTGGCTGTTAGTTGTTCATGCTGAACTCTGATTGGATGTTGGTACCTCCATTGTCTTTTCATGATTACCATCCTCCAGGAAGAAGAAGGTCTTTGAACTTAGTTTTATGGTTCCTGGGTAGTGACCTTTACTTCCTGGATGATGCAATCCTGGTAATTGCTGTTCTCTCTTTTTCGCGAGGCCTAACTTTTATTAAAACTTTTGGACGATACATTGCATAGATTGTGGTGGGATTACATCTTGGTATATACAAATTATGACATATATATATATTAAAAATAAAGAAGGCATCTCCTGACCACAAGCACATGTGCTTTTTAGATGGCAGAGCGCCATCTAGTGGAGCAAAAATAAACTAAACGTTTATTTTGCTTGCTCCATAGCTTGCTACTTATCTTTTTTTTTCTATTGTTTTTCATATATATATGTGTGTGTTACGAGATATTTTTGTAGAAAGAATTGCACTTTTGAAAGGTTTCATACTAAGTGTTGTCGTTTGGTAAAAAAATGAAAAATATTTGTTATCTCTCTCAAGTAGTTTATTTTCAACTTTTGAGTAAAATACAAAACAAAAATATCTCATAGTTAACATAGAATTTACTAAATTATTTCTCTCTATATATATTATTGTGAATTATTAAATAAAGGACACCACTATTAACAATTTAAACACATTGTTTTTTAAGAACTATAACTAAAAGAAATATATTAATTTAAAAGAAGACAATGGAGGCTTTAAATATGGTCAAAATTATTATAATTAATATATTGGATGAATATAATATTTTAAAAATTATATAGTATATATATTAAGAAAAAGGCATCTCCTTATCGTGCAACTGAAAGTTGCTGATGGCTTGCGCCATCTATCGGAATAAATATCAACTATTCTCGTTGATTTCTAATGATAAAATCAAATAGATGGCTTGCGCCATCAGCAACTTTCAGTTGCACGATAAGGAGATGCCTTTTTCTTAATTTATGCACCTTATCCCGGTACAATATCACATTTGTACTATTTTTTCACATAGTATATATACGAATTTGTACACATTCTATAATAAATATATATTTTCAAAATATATTTGCATATTTTGCGCGCAAATACTAAATTCATCGTAAAATATATATATCTATAAATATATTTAAAAAAAAAGAGAGAAAATATTCAAACAAAATTTTATATCTTTGAAAAATCTTTCTTCTCTAACATTTATATATATCTCAATAGGAAATATTTCAATAAATATTCTACAAATAAAAGGAAGGAATCAGAAGACAAAAAAAAAGGAATATATCTTTTGGCGAAAAATCCAGCACACAGAGTAAAGGATTCAGTGAAGGGCTGTAAACTAATGAGAGCTCCTTACGGAATAGGGCTAGAGGAAGAAAGAAAAATGGCGCCAGGAGTTGTTAGAATAGCTTGTTCCAATACCTAGGAGACTCCTTTCTCTGTTCCTCTAATCCGATCTAATTGCTCTTTTACTGTCTTTTTACTACTAGAGAAAATGTTAACTATATTATAGCGCGTACATTTTTTTCCAAGTAAAACAATTATATACTGCCATTATTGCAATAATTAAAAAATAAAGGGCCTGGCTCATCAGTGGAGAACCCTACAAGCGGTTTCACCCCATTTTAATATATACACACACACACAAAGCCTTTATTAAGACATTAGTCTTATACAGATTCTCCGTACAAGGTGCAATAACAGGAAAAGAGCAGCACAGGAAACCAGTAGTTCCGCAACTATGTACAATTATTAGTAATAAGGAAAAGTAAGATTTAATATGAAAGGTCGACGCCATCTCCTCAAATCTTCAATTCCATAAGCGCGGAGCAGAAATAGGGACTAAGTTGTTTAGTTCGCTATAAATATAGCATCCAGACACAGAAAAGGAGGTTTACTCCAGCACAGCCATCCATATTACCAGCTCCGCACATTTTAATATACAATACTGCTCTAATATTATATTGTTTCTGTTTTTTTTTTTTTTTTGCTTTTATATTCGGTATACTGAAGATGAACACTTAGTAAAAGTATTTTATATGATTCATTAGCGCCATCTGTTATAGAAAATTGAAATTATTTTTGACGCATATGTTTCTTTAAATGAACTATTGTGATATAAGTTTTTTTTTTGCTTATCTCTAGCACACTTATTGCATTGAGTTAATGTTGAATCGTTTTTGAAGACAACTCTCAGATTTATAAAATTATTGTATTTAAACTTTAAACATTTTTAGATATATATAGAAACGAGTTAATTATCTCGTATTTAATGCAACAAAAGATTAATCTAATTTTTTATACATTTTCTAACCAGATTCAACTTTTGAAAACAGAAGACAAAGAAAAGAAAAAACAAATTAATAATAGAGGGTAAGTTCCTATTTTTTTTGCAAGATTTCACACTCAAAGAATATTCAAATTCTTGCTTCAGTTAAATATTAACTTTGTCAATCTTGCTTCTTTGCAGTGATTATAAACAACAATCCTAAGTTTTAAATGATCATTTAACCTAAATATACTTTTATAAATTCAATTGTCATCAATCGATAAGATTCGTAACAATTAAATTAACTTATATAGATAAAGAATTCTTCCTGATTTGAAATTAAACGAAAAAACATGGTGAAAGAAGAAGAGTTTCTTTTATTGATGCATAGGTGCAAGCTTTCGGGTAAAAACCCTTCAACAGGCGAGTAATGAAGCGCGACTTATAAGAACTATGGTTCAAATGGTAGGAAGGAATTAATGTATTTCTTTTTTATATACATTAATTCCTTCCTACCATTTGAACCATAGTTCTTATAAGTCGCGCTTCATTACTCGCCTGTTGAAGGGTTTTTACCCGAAAGCTTGCACCTATGCATCAATAAAAGAAACTCATCTTCCTTCACCATGTTTTTTCGTTCGATTAAATTTACTGACAATGTGTTTCTTTTTAATTAATATCATCAAATCAAAGATCTGCATAGAGATAACATTTGATGATATTATTAAAAAAAAAAACGCATCTATTCGAACTTTGCTTTCAATCGGGAGATTCATCTTTAATAAAGAAGCAATTGATATAATTAAAATGTTTGATATAATTAAATACATATGTAATGTTCCTTCAATTAAATATATAAATCTACTTTACCAAATTAAGAAACAAATTTTAATTATATATCTTTCTAATGTTATATATATACTTTTTAATATATTCATAATAACAAACAACAATAAATACAGTACTGCCAAATCCAAACATCCAAAAATAAATTAAATAAACAGAGTATATTATAATATTATTATAAGGTATTAGATAATAAAAGGCATATATTGGATTTTTAAAAATATTTATTTTGCCAATATTTCGGCTGGCTGAACGCCAACCTTTATCGAGGCATTACATATCTGATCCACATATGTAGTGCCTCGATAAAGGTTGGCGTTCAGCCAGCCGAAATATTGGCAAAATAAATATTTTTTAAAATCCAATATATGCCTTTTATTATCTAATGAATTAAGTATGGATTGCTCTATTTTCAAAACAATTATAAGGTATATTACAATATTATATACAACCTATGGAAAAATGTTGATTTTAATAGTAAAAATGTGATATTGTACTGGGATAAGGTTCATAAATTAAGGCATCTCCTTATCGTGTAACTGAAAGTTGCTGATGGCTTGCGCCATCTATCGGAATAAATATCAACTATGCAACTTTAAGTTGCACGATAAGGAGATTCCTTTTTCTTAATGAATAGAAAATGTTGATTTTAATAAGGAATATGATGCAGAAAAAGAGCTCGACTTGATTTTAGCGACTCAAATATAACTCTGTACACATTCTCCCTGGCACAAGCTTTATCATTATTGTATGTAAATGATTATATGTGTAATGTGTAAATATATAAAGCTGTTAATAAAAAAATAAAGAAACACATTGTAATTGGAAATTTTGCCGGGAGGATATATATTTAAAGAGACAAAGGTCGCCTCTACCGTCAAAATAGACGTCAAAACTAGACTAACTAGATGCCGTCTGGTTTTGATGTCTATTTTGACGGGAGAGGCGACCTTTGTCTCTTTAGTTACACATTGTAATTGTTACAAATTTTACCAAAGATACTTCTTTACACAATTCCTCAAGCGAAGAGACCTCGCCCAAGTCAAAACAAAACATCCTTTCTTTACACTGTAGATACCATTAAAATTACCACAATGGACTACAATAGAGTTGGTGAATAAAGAACATTCTCTGCTTACAAGAAATACTTCCTTTCAAAGATTTTGTAAAGATAAAGAAAACTTGGAATTTTTTTAATCAAATATTTACATCGAGCAAATCTCTTCCGCAAACAATAAAGACAAGGTCAGTTATAGGCATAAATTAATACAAAGCAATAACGCGCCATTGAATGTAATTCTACTGTCCTATAAGCTTATGTCCATAATCTTCTTGAAAACCATTTCTGAGATTCCATCCTTCAGTGCTTCGTATATAAGCAGAATCGTCCAATACAGTATTAAGAGCTCTGAGAAGCGGTCTGGTGGATTAAATTGGCGAAACTGCTGGGAGGGTTCACCACTGATGAGCCAAGCCCTCCTAATAAAATTTTTCATCGCAGTAAGGACAGTAGAAGTTTGTATTAGGGGTAAAAGAAACATTCGTGATTTTAAATCCTTTTATTTTATGCATATGCATATATTAATACAAAGCAATAACGCGCCATTCAAATATATAACAAATTAAAACATTAAGACGCGAATGTTTCTTACTGCAATGAAAAAATATTGGGAGGGATTAGCTCATCAGTGGTGAACAGCAGAAAAGCAGAATGATCCAATACAATATTAGAACTCTAAAGAAGCGGTCTGGTAGATTAAATTGGCGAAACCGCTGGGAAGGTTCACCACTAATAAACCAAGCCCTCCCAATATTTTTTTCATCGCAGTAAGGACAGTAGAAGTGTGATTTATTTGTGAAAAGAAACATTCACGTCTTAATTTTTTTAATTTGTTACATATGCATATGCAAATAAGAGACTTATTTCATACTTTTAAAATTCAGTATTCTATCTAATCTTATGTGTTTTTAACACAATTATGCAACATAATATTTTTTAAATACTTCTTTCGCGATAAGGACAATTAAAAATTTGATTTATTTAGGAAAAATAGGAAACATTGCGTTAGATGGTTTCTTTTTTAAACTACAGATGGCGCGCTAATGTCTGTCACCTAATACGAAAATATTTTGAATAAAAATATATCAGGCTTCATGGGAAAAGCATCTTTTCAAAATCTTTAATCTTTAGTTTTCGGAAGCGAACCCTTTTCCATACTTTTCATACCTGAAAGCTAGAAATTGAAGATTTTTAAAAGATTGCCCAGCATTTCAAGATTATAGAATGAACTAGTTGTTTGTGAACTTAACGATTTGATTTCCGATTAAAAAAATCATATTTGAAGTTCAATTCATTTTGTAAATACATTCTAAACTTTCTACAAAATCTGGATCTCTAATGTTTTCATGCGTTGAATAATGTAAATAACTTATATAAATAAACTTTTCTCCTTGTTTGGCGCAAGTATCCCTTGCGGGATATAGCGCTTTGGAAATAAAATAATTGGAAATAATTAGAAAAGATATACTTTCCTGGAAGTCTGATATATTTTATAATCAATATTGATACAAGATATTGTTTTATTAAATAATGAAAACATCTTGAATACCTCGGGACCAAAATTGGTCTTGTTTATCGTAAAGATAGAGGCTGCCTGGCCGGCAGCATTCATAGTTCTTGGAAATAAAGACACTTCGGTCAGTAAATCTTTTTTATTACCTCGACGTTTCGACAAAAATCTTTTGTCCTCGTCAGGAGCAAACAAAAATTAAACATTTAGCAAGCAAAGAATGATTTTTAACGCTTTGCCGAATTTTTAATTTTTTTTTTTTTGCTCCTTCGTCCAGTAAATCTTTTTATTATCTCGACGTTTTGACAAAAATCTTTTAACGCCTTGCCAAATGTTTTAATTTTTGTTTGCTCCTGACAAGGACAAAAGATTTTTGTCCGAAACGTCGAGATAATAAAAAGATTTACTGACCGAAGTATCTTTATTTTCAAGAAAACATTTTATTTAAAGAAAAAATAAAATAAACAAGGACTACTGGTTGAATTGAGGGTTTCAATCTGGTTGGTTGACAAAACGGACAATTCAAACTGCGACCAAACATTTTAGCCTACGGACAAATCAGTTACTTCATTGTTGGTAGGCGGAGAGAAGGTAAACAATGGTCTTGTGTTACAATCGGTTTCCCGGATGTTGGCTCTTTCACCAATCAACGACTCAATCGGTTACACAATGAACTAGTTGACAATAGTGGCCTGAAATAGTTTAAAAGTCCACGGTGCTAGCTATTTGAAAAAGATAGCTAAATAAAACTCCAGGGTCAATAATACCTACGTAGAATGTCAACCTTCTATTTTTGGAATACGACTTGAAGAGACAAAATATTGTTACACCTTGAGATATTTAATTAAAAAGACATATATTGGATTAAAAAATAATTTATTTTACTAATATTTCAGTTGTAAAACAACACTTGAAGCCACACCGCATGAGTTTCTTTTCAATGAAAAATCAAAATTTATTTCAAGGTGAAATATTGACTATTTCTAACCTTTTTGGATGAGGTATGAAAGGGTGAATTATGAAGAGTAATGATGAACGGAAAAATAACTCATTACTCTTCATAATTCACCCTTTCATACCTCATCCAAAAAGGTTAGAAATAGTCAATATTTCACCTTGAAATAAATTTTGATTTTTCATTGAAAAGAAACTCATGCGGTGTAACTTCAAGTGTTGTTTTATAATCACAAGCCGCAGTGTATTATATAATATTTCAGTTGGCTGAACGCCAACCTTTATCAAGGTATTATAACATATTTAATGTGTGTCAACAACAAACTCAGCGCCACATAACATCAACAGAATTAAGTTTAAAATTTTTTTTTGTTATATTCAAGGGGGGGGGGGGGGAAATTTGATATATAAAAAATTATTTTTAAAACTTAATTCTGTTGACGTTATGTGGCGCTGAGTTTGTTGTTGACACACATTAAATATGTTATAATACCTTGATAAAGGTTGGCGTTCAGCCAACTGAAATATTGGTAAAATAAATTATTTTTTAATCCAATATATGCCTTTTTAATTAAAGATTTATTTATGGATTGCTCTATTTTGATAACCCTAAGATATAGATGGTTTTTGTTTAGCGATTTCCATTGAGCTGCAGAATAAACGAGTTCTCATTAAAAAGTTTTATTTTTCTGAGTTTACAAAAAGAATGAAAAACGCCGTAGCGACACAATGTTAACAAAGAATGAACAAATCAACCTTGATTTGTTTAATAAGTTAAATTATTAATGAGAATATTTACATAAGTCTATGTCGGCTCTGACATGTCTCTCTCCTCCGAAATGGTCGTGTCCTCACGACAGTCTTCTGTGACAATATAGACAAGCATTCCCGAAAGAGTACCATTTATACACAGAAAATTAAAACATTTAAACACGAATATTCTTTTTGAAGAAAGAATAAAAATTTTCGGAGACGAGTTTCTTTTATTTGTGCGGTATAATCAGCAAGCTTTCGGACTGTGACATCCTTCAACATGCATCACATATATAAGCAGAATTGTCTTGTAGGGGGTCGGTGGAAGGATGGTTGAAGGAGTTTTTTTAGTTAATGAAGGAGTTTTTTAATTAATGATTTTATTTAATCATACAAACACATTACAATTATAACATAATAGAAAGAAAAAAATAATGGGAAATACAGCAATCAAAATATATATGTGCTATCGAACAACTACAACAACATCAGAGTAGTCAAATATTAATAAAATGTCATCAATGATAATAAGCTTGGAAATTAAATCCAAAAATGGTCTAAACCGTTGGTTTTCGACCGCTACAACCCGGGTTCGATTCTCGCATTGGGCACTTTTTTTTTCTGATTAAAAAAAAATTCTCCAATGGCTCCCGATTCTTGCAAAAGTCCAACCCTACCAGCGAGTGCAAATAACCAAACAGGGCTCTGGTACATTTATAAGTGTAAAGTCGAACTGATTTTCACATGTGTAGACATGTAGTGCACTTACAGTAAAAACAGTCGCTAACTATCCACCATGATTATCATGGCCTGTACCACGTGTACTAGGGATAAGTTAAAAAAAAAAAAGAATTGTCTTGTACAGTATTAGAGCTCTAAGAAGCAGTCTGGTAGATTAAATTGGCGAAACCGCTGGGAGGGTTCAGCACTGATGAGCAAAGCCCTCCCAATATTTTTTACATCGCAGTAAGGACAGTAGAGGTTTGTTTTATATATAAAGGAAACATTCATTGCCTAAATACTTTCATACCTGTGTTTATTATTGGGATATCTAATGGGGAACGCATCATTGTAATTTTTATTAATATATTCTAAAGTTAAAAATAAAAAAGGCATATCCTGACCAGGAGCACATGTGCTTTTCAGAAGACAGAGCGCCATCTGGTGGAACAGAAATCAAAATCCAGAAATCCAGAAAGCGCTCTGCCTTCTGAAAAGCATATGTGTTCCTGGTCAGGATATGCCTTTTTTATTTTTAATATTAACACCTGAACCACTTTTTTTTCTATTGTCGTTTCATATTCTAAAGTTTAAATAGACAAACAAGAAGAGATAGTAAAAAAAAATACATTTCCTAACCTGCAAATGAAATTTGCTGATGGGTTTCGCCATCTCTCGGGATATTTGTCAAATAATCGTTGATTTTTAAAAATATATTATTCCAGAATATTGTACAAAAATACACTTATCTTATTATAAAATAAATGAAGCTTCCAGGGTTAAGTTTCTTGTACAACTTTTTATTTTCAAACTTTCGGACTTGTCAGTCCTTCAACAGGATTATCACGTTAACAACTTAATAATAAATACATTTTTTTTTGTAAAACGACACTTGAAGTTTCACCGCATGAGTTTCTTTTCAACGACAAATTAAAATTATATTTTAAGGTGAAATATCGACCATTTCTAACCTTTTGGATGAGGTATGAAAGGATGAATTATGAAGAGTAATGTCGAACGGAAAAATAAAAGTGTCCAGGGATGGGAATCCCTGGGTGTCCGTTCGACATTACTCTTCATAATTCATCCTTTCATACCTCATCCAAAAAGGTTAGAAATGGTCGATATTTCACCTTAAAATATAATTTTAATTTGTCGTTGAAAAGAAACTCATGCGGTGAAACTTCAAGTGTCGTTTTACAATTACATGCCGCAGTGTATTATATTGAAATACATTTTTTTATATACTCGTTATTATATACATACTAGAAGAATGACCCGTCTTCGCCCGAGAAATCCCCCGAGTGAAGTATCCTTCATACTGAAAGTACATCAATAATAAATAGTAGAAGTGCCATATAGAATAGCAATACAGAAGAAACACATAAACTACAGGGAAAAAAGTGTGTAATGGCAAAAATTGTATTATATTAGTGTTTAGGTATTTGATTTAATTATTTTTTGCAATCCATTTTAGTTGTTTCAAAATTAATATAGTTTAAATATACGGCAGCTTTTCCACCAAACCCCCATTAACCTTTGAAATTGCCTGAGTTGAGTGACTGACTGTAAAGAATCCTGACTGCGATGCCCATCTTCTCAGTAAGAATTAAAAAAAAAAAAAGGTTTATAAAAAAAATTAATCCAAAATACTGGCATGTAAATATTTTTCTGTAAAAAAATAAAAGAGCATATGGAAATATTAGGCAAACATATGTGTTCGCTAATGATTGCGACTGCATTTTAAACGATTTTTAAAAAGAGATTTAAACAAATAAAGGCCAGAACAAAAATTAATAAAAAATATGAAATCCATTATTTACATACATGCACAAAAGCAAACGATGACAGAATTGATGACTCTGATACTTGTATATAGACTTTTAAATACCTACTATATAATGATAAAAATACACTACATTATTTCTGTTTGAAAATCAAAATTTTTGTGAAAATATACGTGCATGGTGGATAGATGATATCAATAAAAATGGTTCTATCAAGAAAAACAACCGGTAAACACGAATATTTCTTTTTCAAATTAATCAAACTTCTACTTATTGGGATAGAAAAATATTGGGAGGACTTGGCTGAGGGACCTTCCCAGAAGTTTAGCCAATTTAACCTACGAGCTACCCTCCATTTTTAAAGTTCTAATACTGTATTGGACGATTATGTTTATATATGAGACATTGAAAGGTGGAATCTTTGTTATGATATTTATGCAAACTTTATGGACATAACCTTTTAGACAGTAAAATTACTAATAAATATTTAAATAAAAAAGGCATATATTTGTTTTATGATTGCACTAGCCGAATGACCCGGGCAACGCCCGGGTTTTACCCGATTAAATGCTTTTATTCAAATACTATTCGTTGCAATTATAAATTGGCGCCGTGGATGTCATTCTTGTATAATATATAAAAGAGTTTTAAAAATTTGAAAAAAAAAAAATGCATCGGCCGGGAATCGAACCCGGGCCGCCCGCGTGGCAGGCGAGCAATCTACCACTGAACCACCGATGGTTGTGAGAAATGGCCATATTTGGGTATTTATTCCATTCACAAAGCAAACGGTGACAGAATTGATTAAGAATTGTTGCTTGATTATGACGCTGATAACTGTATGATTGCATTAGCGCGTTATTTGTTATGAAAATTGGAAACTATTATAGACGCGTATGTTCATAGTCCATCTAAAATACCCATTCCAAAAGTCTAGCATCAGTATTACTATAAAAGGAAGATCGAAAAATGCAATATAACAGAGGTATGGTAGATTAAACTGGTGAAACCGCTGCGAGGGTTCACCACTGATGAGTCAGGCCAATTAATTTTTCCATCGCAGTAAGAGAAGTGGAAATTGTTTAATTTTTAAAATAATCATACGCGTCTATAATAGTTCCCAATTTTCATATATTTGTTTAAATAAAAATATATATTTTTCAATATTTCGGTTGGCTGAACCCCAACCTTTGTCAAGACATTACAATATATTAGATTTGCATAGAGTAATGCTCTTCCACAAGCAATAAGGACAAGCTAATTAAGTCAATAGCCGCTATCTATACATAAGAAATACAAATATTAAGCATAGATTCCGTACAATTAGTAGAATTAGCAAGTAATTTACTAATTGATATTTTTATATAATTGATATAATTTACTGATTGATATTTTGATCTAATATATACCTTTTTAATTAAAAATTTACTAATAATGTCATAAAAATAATTGACGAGAAGATATACTACGAGAAAAAAATACAAAAGCGAAATAATTTTTTTATGAGATTAAATCATTATCGAAATTATTTTTTAGATAATATAAAAAATATATAAATTATAATTTCTCTATATGCGTACGTTTTTTTTATCATGTTATATCCACAAACAAAAATACATCTCAAAGTTTACAGAACACCCTATCTTTATATATCAAAAGAAATCTCAAAAAAACAAAATGGTGGATCAAGCTAAGAAGCCTTCCCATCACAAATTAATTTCAATCAACGCCAGCTTATCATCGACTGATTCCTTCCTTCAAACAAATGGCACCCAACTTAGAGCAAATGGAAACGAAAAATATTTATTTTTTTATATATTTATCTCTGAGAGAGAGGAAAAAAAAGGTAGAGAAGACCTTTATGGAGAAAAGTGAAGTTTCTACAAAAGCTATTGTTACTTCCAACATTATTGTTTGCTTCAAAACTGATAGATGTTGAAATATCGCTTGATATAGTTTTCTTTTGATATTATTTATATACATTGAAATTGGGGGGAGAGTATTTTCTGTCTTATTTCTTTTTTTGTATTTGTTATTTTTGAATATATAGTTTATATTTTATTTTTTTGATTTATATAAATATACATACGGCACCCATCGTTTTTAAAATATAATATTTGTATTATATATATAACGAATATATTTATTTATATTTATATTACATATTAATATGGTATAATACCTTAATAAAGGTTGGCGTTCAGCCAACTGAAATATTAGTAAAATAAATGATATTTTGATCCAATATATGTCTTTTTATTTAAATATATATATCTATATATATATAAATGAATGTTTGTATGTTTGTTTATTTGTATGTTTGTTTGTTTGTATGTTTGTTTGTTTGTATGTATGTCCGGTATACAAATTCGCAGTAGTTCACTAATTCAAACCAAAATTTCCATACACAGGTAAAAAAATACGGGGAAGACGATAGGCTATTTTAAAAAAATATATAAACCAATTATTAAAACTATATATTCAAATTATTCTACTTAGCTCACGAACAGCGCCCTCTATCAAAGATTAGATTAAATTATGCTGATGCAAACAAATAGATAATGCTAATAACAAACAATTATAAAAAAAATCTTATCTAAATATATATCACTCGGGTAGATATGCACACGGGTCAATCCCGGGGCGAACCCCGGGTCACCCGTCTAGTATATATATATATATATATATATATATATATATATATATATATATATATATATATATATATATATGAGTTATGTAAGTAAGTGGAAAGTCTTTGATGTCGCCGGTCGTTTTTTTTTTATGTGTCTACACATGTAGAAGCAGATCGACTTTTGCACTTACAATTGTGCTAGAGCCCCGTTTTGTTAATTGCTCTCACTGGTGAGGTTGGACTTTTGCAATAATTCGAACCTGAGACCTGACTGTATCTACCCCTAAACGAGCCGGTGGTGGCCAGGTGAGACGTACGACGTCTACGAGGACTACGAGGAGATCCGGGGCAGAGCTGGAGATGTCGTGGAGATCCACAGATTCAAGCAGTACGGCTTGGGACCGGAGTCCAGAGTCCGACCTCGCATATCTGGACTCCTGATGTTCCTTGCCCCGCTGGCTGCCCTGCCCCTGGTGACGGGGGCCACTCTCACCACAATGGGGGCCATTCTGGGCCGTCGCAGGAGACGGCGGGATCTCAGGTACCTCCATATCCTGTTGTACCTGTAGACCGTTAAAACCTTATTTAATAAATAAAACACTTTTTGTCAAATGAACAGGCCGTCTCCCCGCGGTTCCTGCTGGACACAGTAGATAGTTTACTATTTTGTTATGACTAAAGGCCACCGGTATAGTAATCCTTCCAGACACGTCATCTGGGAGGTGGTTTTTCCAGTTACAATGTCCAAGCACTAGTTTGGATATCGTTACTTGGCTTATGAGTGGAACAAGATAGCAGCGAAGGCAATGCTTCGCATGCCGGCTTGTGGACCGAAAGGTCTGGGTGGCCATCTGTTTCTAGAGTGTCAAATGAACAGAAAAGAGATTCGGTCCAGGCCAGGGATGATATAGACTCCTGTGGTCCTTGCATCCCCTCCTCCAGTCACCCAGCCAAAAGAATGATGCATATCCCATGCGGCCATATGGTATGGCGCACGCCTTTATGGTCTAGCTCAATGGAGTCGACCAGTCACCCACAGGCGTCTTCGAGAGGTTCTTAGCCAGGTTGCCGTCCGGGCCCTCTCGTTCGGACTTGGGAAAATCCGTTCTACGCTCCAATAGGACTCCCCCCCCCCCTCCCACCTTGGCCTTCGTACCCTTAGTTCCCAGTACTCCCTGAATCTACCGACGAATCAGGGACCTCTGAGGCACGAGGTTGACACGGGGAACCTCGCGGAGGCAGGGGGGTGTTACTGCTGTGTGTATTTCACGAAGCGTTCGGCAAGGACGCTCCAAATCGCTCAACACATTGCAAGTATGATATATTGTATCTGTATACGAATTACGAATATACGAATTAATATCGATGTATGTATAAGTTACAGGAGATACATGGGTACATTAGACCTGAGGAAGGGCTTGCTGGCTTTCCCATTTTTACAATGCAAATCGAAATATCTCACAATTTAACTCTTTTTTCACTTCTATAACGTAATTTACGAATATATTAAGACTATTGTGGCCTTCATGTTTTGGTGTCCAACTTAGCAATGACGGCAGCATTGCCAGAAATAGACTGAATCAATAGATCCTTCTACACGGAGGTAGTGAAGTATGGAAGTAATGTTCAGATAGTCCCAACACACTTTCTTCTATCTCTCTCACTTTCCACTTCCTTAAGTATTATCTATATACGCGTTATAACCTGTTAAAGGACGTTATTTTCCGAAAGCTCGCCAAGTTTATATCTCTTTAATAAATATTCTTGTCGCCGTCAGCTTTTATGTTCCTTCTTAGAGAGAGAGAGAGAGAGAGGAAAGTGAATATATATATAACTTCAACAAATTTGTCATAAAATAGAATCGTAGTATTTTGATAAAGAACACCGTACTACCCGATTAAATATCAATTAGGTGTTAAGTATTAAAATCCTTCGACAAAAATATTTTGTCTTCGTCAGGAGAAGTAAATAAAAATAAAACATTTGGCAAGGCGTTAAAAATTGTTCTGATGTCGAAAGGGCGTTCTCACGTGATTTTTGTACTAAATTCGAAAAATCGCGCGAGAACGCCCTTGCGACCTCAGAACAATTTTTAACGCCTTGCCAAATGCTTTATTTTTATTTATTTCTCCTGACGAAGACAAAATATTTTTGTCGAAACGTTGAGAAAATAAAAAAAACTCCAACTGGTCGAAGTGTCTATTTTTTATATAAATATGAATGCCGGCCAGGCAGCCTCTATATTTACGATATTAAAATCCTGTTTATTGTATTGAAAGTATTGAATAGTGTTGTTTATTATTCTCTAATCAACATACTGTGTATACCAAACGACCCCAGTGTGTCTAGGAAGATGGCATTTGAATCTCTAAACCAAGATAACGTCACCCGTTCCAACGAAACCTTCACGGAACCAAGCGGAGGACACAACCAAACAACAACAACACCAGATAACAGCAAGTCCCACCATGACGTCATCGGACCTCCCAGTAACTACAGGGAAGCAAGGAGGTTTAACACGCCCGTGTACTGGGGAACTGCATATCGCGGTGGACTTCAGGACTCAGTGTTCCAGCATGGTGGACCTCGACGTCAGGACTCAGTGTTCGGTGGACCTCGACGCCAGGACTCAGTGTTCGGTGGACCTCGACGTCAGGATTCAGTGTTCCAGCATGGCGGACCTCGACGTCAGGACACCACTGACAAGTTCCAAGATGGAGGACTCGACGTAGTTCAGCGGTATCTCCACCAGGTCAGACCCGATGGGGACTACAGAGATGAGGTCATGGCGTCCTACTTGGAATGCTCCGGACTCCTGGACTCCGCCAACCGCTGTCTGGAGAGACTGGCCTGTCAGTTCTCGGACCCCACCGCTCCCTTGCCGACCTTGGAGAAGGACGTCGCGTCCTTGTAAGTATTGAGTGTTCATGGTGTTCTCATCTACATTCATGGACAACACTTAAGGAATTTGTACCTTTCAGCATGTATATCGGGATTCAGACAATAACTGTGAAAGATACACTCATGGACATCACTTAAGGAAGTTGTACCTTTCAGCATGTATATCGGGATTCAGACGATAACTGTGAAAGATACACTCATGGACATCACTTAAGGAAGTTGTACCTTTCAGCATGTATATCGGGATTCAGACGATAACTGTGAAAGATACACTCATGGACATCACTTAAGGAAGTTGTACCTTTCAGCATGTATATCGGGATTCAGACGATAACTGTGAAAGATACACTCATGGACATCACTTAAGGAAGTTGTACCTTTCAGCATGTATATCGGGATTCAGACGATAACTGTGAAAGATACACTCATGGACATCACTTAAGGAAGTTGTACCTTTCAGCATGTATATCGGGATTCAGACAATAACTGTGAAAGATACACTCATGGACATCACTTAAGGAAGTTGTACCTTTCAGCATGTATATCGGGATTCAGACGATAACTGTGAAAGATACACTCATGGACATCACTTAAGGAAGTTGTACCTTTCAGCATGTATATCGGGATTCAGACAATAACTGTGAAAGATACACTCATGGACATCACTTAAGGAAGTTGTACCTTTCAGCATGTATATCGGGATTCAGACGATAACTGTGAAAGATACACTCATGGACATCACTTAAGGAAGTTGTACCTTTCAGCATGTATATCGGGATTCAGACGATAACTGTGAAAGATACACTCATGGACATCACTTAAGGAAGTTGTACCTTTCAGCATGTATATCGGGATTCAGACGATAACTGTGAAAGATACACTCATGGACATCACTTAAGGAAGTTGTACCTTTCAGCATGTATATCGGGATTCAGACGATAACTGTGAAAGATACACTCATGGACATCACTTAAGGAAGTTGTACCTTTCAGCATGTATATCGGGATTCAGACGATAACTGTGAAAGATACACTCATGGACATCACTTAAGGAAGTTGTACCTTTCAGCATGTATATCGGGATTCAGACGATAACTGTGAAAGATACACTCATGGACATCACTTAAGGAAGTTGTACCTTTCAGCATGTATATCGGGATTCAGACAATAACTGTGAAAGATACACTCATGGACATCACTTAAGGAAGTTGTACCTTTCAGCATGTATATCGGGATTCAGACGATAACTGTGAAAGATACACTCATGGACATCACTTAAGGAAGTTGTACCTTTCAGCATGTATATCGGGATTCAGACGATAACTGTGAAAGATACACTCATGGACATCACTTAAGGAAGTTGTACCTTTCAGCATGTATATCGGGATTCAGACAATAACTGTGAAAGATACACTCATGGACATCACTTAAGGAAGTTGTACCTTTCAGCATGTATATCGGGATTCAGACGATAACTGTGAAAGATACACTCATGGACATCACTTAAGGAAGTTGTACCTTTCAGCATGTATATCGGGATTCAGACGATAACTGTGAAAGATACACTCATGGACATCACTTAAGGAAGTTGTACCTTTCAGCATGTATATCGGGATTCAGACGATAACTGTGAAAGATACACTCATGGACATCACTTAAGGAAGTTGTACTTTTCAGCATGTATATCGGGATTCAGACGATAACTGTGAAAGATACACTCATGGACATCACTTAAGGAAGTTGTACCTTTCAGCATGTATATCGGGATTCAGACGATAACTGTGAAAGATACACTCATGGACATCACTTAAGGAAGTTGTACCTTTCAGCATGTATATCGGGATTCAGACGATAACTGTGAAAGATACACTCATGGACATCACTTAAGGAAGTTGTACCTTTCAGCATGTATATCGGGATTCAGACGATAACTGTGAAAGATACACTCATGGACATCACTTAAGGAAGTTGTACCTTTCAGCATGTATATCGGGATTCAGACGATAACTGTGAAAGATACACTCATGGACATCACTTAAGGAAGTTGTACCTTTCAGCATGTATATCGGGATTCAGACGATAACTGTGAAAGATACACTCATGGACATCACTTAAGGAAGTTGTACCTTTCAGCATGTATATCGGGATTCAGACGATAACTGTGAAAGATACACTCATGGACATCACTTAAGGAAGTTGTACCTTTCAGCATGTATATCGGGATTCAGACAATAACTGTGAAAGATACACTCATGGACATCACTTAAGGAAGTTGTACCTTTCAGCATGTATATCGGGATTCAGACAATAACTGTGAAAGATACACTCATGGACATCACTTAAGGAAGTTGTACCTTTCAGCATGTATATCGGGATTCAGACGATAACTGTGAAAGATACACTCATGGACATCACTTAAGGAAGTTGTACCTTTCAGCATGTATATCGGGATTCAGACGATAACTGTGAAAGATACACTCATGGACATCACTTAAGGAAGTTGTACCTTTCAGCATGTATATCGGGATTCAGACAATAACTGTGAAAGATACACTCATGGACATCACTTAAGGAAGTTGTACCTTTCAGCATGTATATCGGGATTCAGACGATAACTGTGAAAGATACACTCATGGACATCACTTAAGGAAGTTGTACCTTTCAGCATGTATATCGGGATTCAGACGATAACTGTGAAAGATACACTCATGGACATCACTTAAGGAAGTTGTACCTTTCAGAATGTATATCGGGATTCAGACGATAACTGTGAAAGATACACTCATGGACATCACTTAAGGAAGTTGTACCTTTCAGCATGTATATCGGGATTCAGACGATAACTGTGAAAGATACACTCATGGACATCACTTAAGGAAGTTGTACCTTTCAGCATGTATATCGGGATTCAGACGATAACTGTGAAAGATACACTCATGGACATCACTTAAGGAAGTTGTACCTTTCAGCATGTATATCGGGATTCAGACGATAACTGTGAAAGATACACTCATGGACATCACTTAAGGAAGTTGTACCTTTCAGCATGTATATCGGGATTCAGACGATAACTGTGAAAGATACACTCATGGACATCACTTAAGGAAGTTGTACCTTTCAGCATGTATATCGGGATTCAGACGATAACTGTGAAAGATACACTCATGGACATCACTTAAGGAAGTTGTACCTTTCAGCATGTATATCGGGATTCAGACGATAACTGTGAAAGATACACTCATGGACATCACTTAAGGAAGTTGTACCTTTCAGCATGTATATCGGGATTCAGACGATAACTGTGAAAGATACACTCATGGACATCACTTAAGGAAGTTGTACCTTTCAGCATGTATATCGGGATTCAGACGATAACTGTGAAAGATACACTCATGGACATCACTTAAGGAAGTTGTACCTTTCAGCATGTATATCGGGATTCAGACGATAACTGTGAAAGATACACTCATGGACATCACTTAAGGAAGTTGTACCTTTCAACATGTATATCGGGATTCAGACAATAACTGTGAAAGATACACTCATGGACATCACTTAAGGAAGTTGTACCTTTCAGCATGTATATCGGGATTCAGACGATAACTGTGAAAGATACACTCATGGACATCACTTAAGGAAGTTGTACCTTTCAACATGTATATCGGGATTCAGACAATAACTGTGAAAGATACACTCATGGACATCACTTAAGGAAGTTGTACCTTTCAGCATGTATATCGGGATTCAGACAATAACTGTGAAAGATACACTCATGGACATCACTTAAGGAAGTTGTACCTTTCAACATGTATATCGGGATTCAGACAATAACTGTGAAAGATACACTCATGGACATCACTTAAGGAAGTTGTACCTTTCAGCATGTATATCGGGATTCAGACAATAACTGTGAAAGATACACTCATGGACATCACTTAAGGAAGTTGTACCTTTCAGCATGTATATCGGGATTCAGACGATAACTGTGAAAGATACACTCATGGACATCACTTAAGGAAGTTGTACCTTTCAGCATGTATATCGGGATTCAGACAATAACTGTGAAAGATACACTCATGGACATCACTTAAGGAAGTTGTACCTTTCAGCATGTATATCGGGATTCAGACAATAACTGTGAAAGATACACTCATGGACATCACTTAAGGAAGTTGTACCTTTCAGCATGTATATCGGGATTCAGACAATAACTGCGAAAGATACACTCATGGACATCACTTAAGGAAGTTGTACCTTTCAGCATGTATATCGGGATTCAGACAATAACTGCGAAAGATACACTCATGGACATCACTTAAGGAAGTTGTACCTTTCAGCATGTATATCGGGATTCAGACAATAACTGTGAAAGATACACTCATGGAGAACACTTAAGGAAGTTGTACCTTTCAGCATGTATATCGGGATTCAGACAATAACTGTGAAAGATACACTCATGGACATCACTTAAGGAAGTTGTACCTTTCAGCATGTATATCGGGATTCAGACAATAACTGTGAAAGATACACTCATAGACAAAACTTAAGGAAGATGTACAACAGGTAGATATATATCGGGATTCAGACAATAACTGTGAAAGATATTACAGTAACCTTTATTGAAGACACACGAGATAACAAAGTGTGAACAAAATTGTCTCTGTCTCCTTAAAAAAAAAATAGACGACCAGCAACATAAAGAAAACTTTCCACTTCTTTAAGTTTTGTCCATGAGTATCTCGTTTTAAACAATCCAGTCTCTCGAAATTGGAATTGAAATAATTTTCTAAAGAAAATAGGAATTGCCTTAATTGCCTTACAATTCATACACCAGTCCATTTCACCAGTGGAGAGTACAAATGAATAGATTCCGCTCTGGTCCATTGTGTGTTTAGGTACAAACTGATTCATTTCATAAACAAATATCAGTCACAAACAAAGAGTAAAAACCACAATAAAACTACAGATCTTTAAACGATTAATAAATAAAGTTGTAATATCATTAATATATATTTTAACATAAAGCAATAACGCGCCATCTATACATATAAAATGAAAGTATTTAAAAGCAAGAATGTGTGTTTCTTTTATATACAATACAAACTTCTACTGTCCTTACTGCGATGAAAAAATATATTTAACGAAACTGCTGGGAGGGTTCACCACTGATAAGCCAAGCCCTTGCAATATATTTTTTCATCGCAGTAAGGACAGTAGAAGTTTGTATTGTTTATAAAAGAAACATTCGTGCTTTTAAATCCTTTCATTTTATATATCTATTTTATTTTGTAACTTTCCATCTGACAATTGAATTCAGCCAAAACTATATTTCTAAAACTATATTCTATTGACGTGTTATGTGGCGCTGAGTTTGTTGTTAATATAAATACGTTGTTGTACCATGAAAAAGGTTCAGCCATAACAGTGTTGTGTGACAACAGGATTATCTACACGCTGATGAACAACCGCCACATCGAAGAAGATTTCAAGAGAAGAATGCAGCTGGCAGCACTACACGGAAGGGACCATCCTGGGGATTGCCGCTCCTTCCTTTGCAATCGGGAGTTCTGATTTGCATAACTGTTCCTCCACCACTTTCTACCAGATATTCTGGGAGATGAAAGCTTTTCATTTCTCACTTCTCAATATACAGTGAAATTCGATAAGCATCAAACTTTATAAAATATAGGGAAAAAACGGCATTACCTGATCATGCAAATAAATGTTACTGATGGCTTTCGCCATCTATCAGAATAAATATAAACTAATTAGTTGATAATTTGTCCGACAGATGGCGCTAGCCATCAGAAACCTTCATCTTCACGATCAGGAAATGCCTTTTTCTTAATTTAATCACCTGATTCCATTACAATTTTACTTTTGTGCTATTTCCCCGTTGTAAAATATATTTTTAAAACTGATGTAAACCTTGATATACACCCATTCCAAAGCTAACCACGTACGCGTTTCGGGCTGTTGGCCCTCGTCAGCGAGTTGAGGTACAGCTTGCACCACGTTGACGAGGACCAATAGCCCAAAACGCGTACGTAGTTAGCTTTTCTTGATTATACAAGAATGGGTATTTGGCCAATTCTGGAATAATAAAAAAATTAACGAATAGTTGATATTTATTCCGATAGATGGTGCAAGCCATCAACAACTTTCAGTTGCCCGATTTTCTTTTTATATTTATAGACCTTATCTCAGTACAATATCACATTTGTACTACTTTTTCACATAGGGAAATATGTAAATAAATTTAAAATAAGGTTTACGTTTTATATACTACACAATTTCTACAATCCTTTGCATAGCTATCAGAGTTTGTATTCTCTGTAATTCGTGCAATACGGTATATACAATGTTGGGACACTTCGGCCAGAAAAGGATTTTATTTTTTCGACGTTTCAACAAAATTCTTTTACCCTTGTCAGAATAAAATAAAAATTAAAACATTTGCTAAGACTAAGAAAAAGGCATCTCCTTATCGTGCAACTGAAAGTTGCTGATGGCTTGCGCCATCTATCGGAATAAATATCAACTATTCTCGTTGATTTTTAATTATTCCAGAATTGGCCTAATACCCATTCTTGATTAATCAAGAAAAGCTAACCACGGACGCGTTTCGCGCTGTTGGCCCTCATCAGCGTGGTGCAAGCTGTACCTCAACGACCAAAAAACTGGTCATTATGAGGGCCAACAGCCCGAAACGCGTCCGTGGTTAGCTTTTCTTGATTAATCAAGAATGGGTATTTGGCCAATTCTGGAATAATTAAAAATCAACGAGAATAGTTGATATTTATTCCGATAGATGGCGCAAGCCATCAGCAACTTTCAGTTACACGATAAGGAGATGCCTTTTTCTTAATTTATGCACCTTATCCCAGTACAATGTTACATTTGTACTATTTTTTCACATTTGCTAAAACGTTATAAATGTATCTGAAGTTTCAAGGGCATTCTCATCGTGATAAGATATTAATTTTAAGAACTCTGAGTGCCGGCCTGGCAACTTCTATCTTCAATATTGAAATTTATTGGAGAAAATGTTCACTGCTTACGGCGCGCATGTTTCTTTTAAAATTAAACAATACTTTTTATAATACAATATAATACGGTTTATGATTGTAGAACGAAATTTGACAATTATACCGTAAATGTTTATTTTGAACGAAAAATTCGAAATTTATTTTAAGGAGAAATAACGATTATTTCTAACCTTAGAGATGAAGTATGATAGAATGAATTGTGAAGAATAATGATAAACGGAAAAATAAAGTTTCCAGGGATGGGAATCGAACCCACAGTGTTCCGTTTACCGGGCAGATGCCATGTCCACTTGGAACAATGTGGGTTCGATTCCCATCCTTGGACACTTTATTTTTCCTTTTATCATTACTCTTCACAAATCATCTTATCATACTTCATCCCTAAGGTTAGAAATAATCGTTATTTCTCTTTAAAATAAATTTCGATTTTTCGTTCAAAAGGAACATTTGTGTTATAATTGTCAAATTTAGTTCTACAATATTTTTATATTGGCCTTTTATTGTAATAACGTGTTACTCTCCGTATAAACAGCCATCTCTTCCTCACTCTTAGATTATAACTAGCCGAATGACCCGGGCAACGCCCGTGTTTTACCCGATTGAATGTTTTGATTCAAATACTATTTGTTACAATTATAAATTGGCGCCTTAATTAATTGCATATGTTAGTTAATAACTATAGCCTATGTGCTTTATCTGTCTATATACTGTTGGCTTCCGTAGGCGTCTCTTACTGGGAAAAAGAAAGAGAGGATTCCATTTGGTTATTATCTAATATATGCATTTATTTAGGGAGCGACCCGCTCCAACACAATAGTTAAATGGCGAGTGGGGGGGGGGGGGGCAAAGGTGGCGTGACCATAGCCAACCAATAGGGGGGCGCCATTCCAAAAAAAAAAGCAAACGGTGACAGAGTTGATTGATTAGGAGATTAGGAGATGAGGAATGACGCTCGTAACTGTATATAGAATGTTTTGTCTGTTGAAGACCTATAGCTCGAAAGCTCGCGGTGTTTTCGTAATAAAGAAACATATTGCGTAAGTACGTAAAGCCTTAACTACCCGTTTCATGATTTTTCAGGATGCCTTAATGACCAGTTTTTGGTCGTTGAGGTACAGCTTGCACCACGCTGATGAGGGCCAACAGCCCGAAACGCGTCCGTGGTCAGCTTTTTCTTGATTAATCAAATATGGGCATTTGGCCAATTCTGGAATAATTAGAAATCAACGAGAATAGTTGATATTTACTCCGATAGATGGCGCAAGCCATCAGAAACTTTCGGTTACACGATAAGGAGATGCCTTTTTTTCATAAATATTGCGTAATATTTTAAAATATTTTTATTAAATAAATCGCAATTTTTTTTATATCTGAAAACTTATTGTAGTGATAAAATAATGGGAGAACTTGCATGTGATGCCAATATATATAATAATTGTATAAACGAATGCAAGACAAAATCACCGCGAATGTTTCTTTTTTTTAAGGCAATTATCGTTTTGCACAATTACTTAATCTTTTAAAATAAATAACAATACTTAAATGAAAATATGTTTCTTTAAATAAAATAAAATAAACTTTTAAATCGGTAACCTTTTTATGAGAACCTTTAAATACATATAAGTACCTTATAATTGTAACGAATAGTATTTTAATTAAAACATTTTAAAAACACACAGTTTGGAACGGGACGTTTCACAAGAGTGACATCCATGGCGCCAATTTATAATTGTAACGAATAGTATTTGAATTAAAACGTTTTTAAAATATATACGCACTCGGGTAAAACCCGGGCGTTGCCCGGGCCATTCGTCTAGTAAATATATAAACGCTATAGATAGTTTTTATTTCCAATAATAGATGTCGCGCTAATGCAATATTAAATTCATATATCAATTCACTACTGATGAGCCAAGCCCTTCCACCATTTGTCAACACAGTAAGGACAATTTATAAATTTAGATTTGTCTGTAAAAGTCAACATTCGTGCGCCTAATACAGTAATCCTTCGTTATCACGAACTCGGATTATACGAACTCTCGGTTTGCGCGAACCGTTTCTTTTCCGTTTATACATTTATTCGGTTTATAAATTCGGTTTATACGAATTCGGTATATATTCTTTTAAGACGAAAAGGGTATTTCGTTCCCCCGTTGAGTTCGTCTTAACGAGGGGGATTACTGTAGTTGTATATTTCTAAAGAATATTTAGTTCTTCTTTTTCCTTTCTCCTTCCTCATTGTTCCATTTTATTTCTTATTTTGATGAAAATGAACGCTAGTCTATGAAACGTTGTGAAAAACAAAAATATTTTTTATTTAAACGTGTTGTCAATTTATTAGAGAATATTATCTAGTGATGTAAAATGTTTATGATATATGGATATGCAAATAAAACTATATTTATAACCATGTGTTTTGTTATTTACCCCAATTTTTACATAGGTTCCTATCGTGTCAGAATTATTATAAAATGTGAAAAATGTAGATTACACTTATTCGTTTTACAATTTTGAGTATAAATGTTTTAACTACACCAATACCTCGCTTTGCGTCGTTTCGTTTTGCGTTTTTTTTCGAAGTTGCATCGCTGCTTAATTTTTACTGATTTTCACTGTGCGTCGTTAGAATTTCGAAGTTGCGTTGTTTTGGATTCGAGTCTTTAATTTTTTAAAATTTATTTTCCTAAAATATGGCAACACCTTTGTTTTTGATTACGCCTTCACATATTTACACTTTGCGTCGTGTTTTTTTGGAACGTAACCCCGACGCAAAGCGAAGTATGTGGGTGTATTATATATTTTTTATATAGAGAGGCGACAAAATAATGAGTATTAGTCTAAAATGTCGATATTTCTTATGATTTATCGATCAATGTAAGCTGTTCAATATATTCTGCACCACGCTGAAGAGCGCCAACAAGCCGAAACACGTTCGTGGATGGCTTTTCTTGATTTAATCAAGAAAATGGGTTAGCCAAATATTAGGGAACAGGTTAAATCAACGTTTAGTTGATTTCTGTTCCACTAGATGGCGCTCTGTCATCTAAATGTTCCTATGAACGTGGTTAGGATATGCCTTTTTTGATTTTAATAACAACACCTGACTTTTTTTATTATTTCATTTTTTAACATGAGCATTTTAGATGGCAGAGCGCCATCTAGTGGAACAAAAATCAACTAAACGTTGATTTAAATTTGTTCCAAGATATTGGCAAACCCAATTTACCCAAATTCAATCACGTACGCGTCGGGCTGTTGGCAAAACAAATAATAATCTGGCTATATTCCTTTAAAGCCGCTCAGAAATTTAGAAGAAAGACTGTTGCTTGAAATGTATATAATGCGGAGATAAAATTCTTAATATAGGATATGTCCTATAGCATTCTTCATTGTTCAGACTTCAGACTTGGAGACAAGAAGTTTGTCATACCTATTAACATAACATGTCAGATATATTGACATGTCAGATATATTTACAAGTTTTTTATTGATTTATTGACCGATGATAGCTCTATATACTTGTAGTACCAATTTAAAATATTAATATTGAAACAGATGTCTAGATAACAGTTGGTTGTTATGTCTCATCACCAAGACTGTATATAGCTGATTACCTATTTACACACACACAAAAGCCTTTATTAGGGACTTGCCCCATAGAGATTCTCCCAATTGGGTAAGGTAATAATCATCTTGTGTTATTTACATAGAAATTGAACTGGCTTTACTCTTCATCTCAAAGTCATTCACTTGTTGACTGGTCCTTACATAATGATGATCAAAAATATTTATTGTAAGGTATTGCATTAGATTTGTTTGCTGATATTTTTGAAAGCAATACGTAGGGTGAAATGTTGGTACATTTAATTTGTTGATATAGCGCTTTCCTCTCTGCATCAATGGCTGTACAATTAAGCAGGTAATGGGGGAGTTCTTCAGTAATTTCCTTGTCACACAGTGTACATATTAGGTTTTTGGCCTCAAACGTCAGAACGTTTTTTTTTTTAAGACTGTAAATAGTATCCTCGGTATAACCTATTTACTTATTTGAGTCTCGCAAATTATTTACATAAATTTTTTTTAAATACTTTCAACATTTCGACAACCCTCGTTCTTTTCCAAAACTCAAAAATCCAATATGGCATTTTCTATATTTATTTATCGATACTCTTATCATATTTTCCTTGGACTTCTAGAAAAGTCTATATGAGATTAAATGTTTTAATAAAAGTCTTTTTTTAATTCCATTTAACTTTTTTATAGCATTTAGTACATCTCTACAGTTTTAGTGACAAGGGTATAAATAATGACACCATATTTATTTATTTATTATTGGGTAGGGGTTCGTCTGCTTTAATTAAAATCTACAAAGATACAAAAAGAAAAGAAAAAGATTTTCATATACTTTTTGTCAAATTTTTATTACTTTCTTTATTCCTACAATATTCAGCATATATATACAGTATGATAAATTTCTATTATAAAGTTTCATAATTCCATTTAAAAATAATAATAAATCTTCATAACAATTTTTATTTATAAAAATTCGAATCTTTAATTTTTATATATATTTATAGAAAAATTAATGTTAAAGATTTAAATGCGATATTTGATAAATATTTGACTATATTATTTTTATGTTCATTTAAAAGCAAAAATGGAAGACATGATTTCAAATATAGGTTTTTAACTTTTAATTAGACAATTTTAATTTATATTAAGACATTTTTCATTTAATTTAAACACTTTTATTTTTATTTCGACATTTTCAATTTTAATTTAGACATTTTTCATTTCAATTTAGACATTTTTCATTTTAATTTAGACATTTTTCATTTTAATTGATATCATTTTAAATGTGTCTAAATTAAAATTAAAAATGTCTAAATTGAAATGAAAAATTTATAAATTAAAATTGAAAATGTCTAAAAATATATAAATGAAAGTGTCTAAATTAAAATGAAAATTGTCTAAATATAAATTAAAATTGTCTAATTGAAAGTTAAAAACCTATATATGAAAATAGTAAAATATATATATTTCAAATGGCATAATCTAATGTTGAATGTGTGTGCAAGAAGTTATATCAAAAGAAAATTATATTTTAATACATTTTATAATGATTTACATGAACAATCCTCCTTATAATTGTATATATTTTAAAAATTGCTATTATTACTAAAAGGAATATGAAATTGAGAAGTCATATGTATTTTGTTCAAAGTTTGAAAAATAGTTTATTAAAAAAAAAATTACCTACATAATTATATCATTTATAAACGTATTTTAAGAATAAAATTCATCTAAATATATCACTTATGTAAAAAGAGGGAAATATTTATAATACATTTCTAAATAATCAAAATATAAATGGAAAAATGGTATAAACATTAGTTACATTTTTTAGAATGTTTATTTTTTAAAAACACTAAATAAAAATATTCACAAATTTAAAAATATATATATAAAGAGTCGAAAAAATCTAGTAACAAAAATATGAAGTATATAAAGATAAAACTGGTATAAATAAATCAGTTTACACAAACACGAAATTTTTAAGAGTCTAATAAAATATATTAAAATATATATAAAGTTTTATATTTCATATTTCTGCGTATCTTTTGTCACAACTGTAAAATCATCGTCTGCTATGGAAGCTCTGTAGATAATTTCTGGAGGTTGGTCACGCTGTGTTTCTTTGATCCAATATTTCTTTGTTAAAATGGAAAAAACCCCGAACAAGACAAGATCCACAACTAAAGAAGTAATATTTATAATAACAAAATAATCAACGATTCTAGAAATCTTAAAGGGCAGAATTACAAAACCTAGTATTAAAAATGGATAAATATAAACATTTGGAATTCGTATCATCATTCTAATCAACGATTTATTACTCTGTTGACGACCAAGATAATGTGTAATATAAACTGCAGATGCTGACGTAATGGAAAAAGTACAACAGCCTGCTAAGAATAAAATTGGACTATATTCAATACTAAAAAGTGCTGCTAAACCTAACAGAAGAATATAATGAAAGATGAAAAAGAAGCCTATAAAAAGTGCGCGACGAATACTAAGCATGAAGATAAAATTAAGAAACATAAGTACAATTACATAACCAGCTATACAAATAGCTAAATTATCTCGCATATATTGGCTAACTTCTATGATACCAAGTAAAGGATGATAAATATAAATATCATATGGATAATCCTGGATAATTTGTCGAATTTTCTGTAGGAGTTTGAACATATCTTCAAAACTTTTAACTCCCTTACATTGGAATAGAAAACGCATGGAAATAATGGCAGTTGAATTTTCATTGAAGATAACATCAGGGAAAAGACGTTTGGCAGGTGGAATTCTGAAGAAGACACGTTGAAGACAGGTAATGAAATCCTGAGAATTGCTTAGATTGTATCCTCGTAGAAGTAATAAGGATCGAGGATCATTTAAGAAAATGAGATAATATCTTAACCAAGATTCAGTGACGTATGGTTCATCAATGTTTTCTGTGGATTCAATTCGATCCATTAGTTCTTTCATTTGAGATTGGATTTTCTTATCGGAATAATCAAGTGGAGTATGCACAATGAGGTGAAAGCGAAAGAGATGAGGATAGAAATCCTTCATCATATGATCATAGTACTTATATACATAGCTGTCATATGCCATACAGTCTATCGATTCAAATGATGCCCTGTTTGTGAATGCTAGCCATCCTAAGACCAAGCTGACACCCATCATTGATGTCGCGATGATGATTGGAATGATGACTGAATACCTCGAGGACCTTTTCGGTTCGGCCTTGATGACATCAGGGATCTTCTCTTGAACAAGAAATGATTTCTTTTGTTCGATGGGCACTGGAGTATCTAAAACAGATGCAAGATAATTAGTCAAATACACACAGACACAAAAGCTTTATTAAGACCACCGTTCTTATACAGATTCACCACAGGAAGAAATAATAGATGGAGCTCCTATACTCCAGGCAGCGCAGCACCCAACAACAGCCTTCAGGTCCGACACATGTCCAATGGCCACACGTTTCTTCGTGCATACGTCATGGTTAGCGAATCACTGAACAGGCAAGTGTGGAATCAGCCGCGTTCTAGTCTTCGCTTTCCTCGTCCAAATGGACCACGACATTCGGCGATTCAATTAATCTCCTCCGAATGGTGACTGCGGCCTTGTAGAATTTATATAAACCAAAGAGAAGACCTTGATCAGACGTCATTGTATTCATCCAGTTATAAATTTGTTGACTATCGCATTGAGACAAGGGTAAATCACCCAAGAGTTCCTCTCTTTGTTTCTCCAAGTAACAGCAATCAAAAATCGTATGCATGATTTAATTAGTCAAATACAAGAAATCTCTTTTCTTTAAATAGATAGAAATGAAATTATAAATCTAGGTTTTTGTGTTACTCTTCTCTACCAAAATAACTGAATAAATCATTAAGAGATTTTACATATGGGTCGGTGAAGATATAGATTAAAATATAGGCTATTCGAAACGTATACAAAATATTGAAATTACAACTAGGGTTAGGATTGTGGAAAAACTTTCAGCTAGCTACTGGAATATCCAGGTTTGTATAAGGCTGAGGTTTAAATAACATATTTGGTTTTAAAATATGGAATATTTCATGGAATAAATGGGTATAATATTTAAATATTTATATTTTTAGTTATTTTTTAATGATACAAGATCAGGGAAATAGTTTTGAGTTATCTTAAAAATAGAAAGCACTTGTTATAAGTATTTTTTTTAGAAAAAAAAATATAAATCTCTGTTAAGATAACATTAAAGTCAATCTTCAAAATAAAGTCCATATTTTTTCAACAATTTTCATCAATATTTTCAGAATTTAAAATTAAATATTAACCTGAAATGTTACTCAAAAATGTCCTCTAACCTTATAGAACACACATAAAAAACGAAATAAAAAATATTTAAAAGATAAATAATTTGAGTTTTTCAAATAGTTTTATTCGAGAGACAACTTTAAAAAAAATATTTTTTCTTAAGTGCAGACAAATCAGCCGATTTTGGCTTAATTTTTTTCAAAAGTTCTTAAATAAATATAAAAGTATATCATTCAGTTATTTACCTTAAAAAAGTTCAAAGTTAAAAATAATTTCAATTTTCGTATTTGTATAGAAAGAGTTACAATTAAAAATTGCTTGCTTTTTCTATTTCTCTATTAAAAATTATCTTATTTAAAATTGCTTTTTGAGTTTAAATTAAAATTATTTAACATAACAAATAATTTTTAATATATATTTGTGAGTTTGTCATTTATTTCTTAGAAATATATAGGAATAAACACCACACAAACATGTGCATTTTAAAGTTTATTTCATAATTAACTTACAAATTGTTTGAAAAATATCCATAATTAAATCTTTACAAAAAATAATATTAATATTTAAATAATATAAAGAGTGTAATAATAATTTAAAAGTATAAAATTATTGCAATATTTTACAAATATATATATCTTTATAAAACAAGTAGAAATAAGATTATTTTGAAGTTTGTGAAATATATGTCGAATGTAATATTTCTTAAAATAATATCCAAATGAAAATAAAGATTTTGTCGTCGTTTTTATATAAATAAGAGTTACAAAATATAATAGCAGAAGAACTTCGCCAAGTTTGGCCTAGGGCGCCCAATGTGAAACGTTTTCATTAAATGTTTGTCTTCGCCTCAGGCCACAGTTAAAGACAGCTCGATTTTTTATATTATTTTCTACTAATAATCTGTGTTTTTGCTTTATCGTCTGTTTTTTAGTTTGTTGTTTTTCAGTCTACTCATGCGTTAGTGTTATTTTTGATAAAATATACATTTTTTTACTTAGAATTATTGTTTAAATTCAATAATATAATATTTTTAATTTATAAAAAGGCAAAAAAAAATATCGTAATTTAAAAAAAAATATATATTTTTATTTATCATTTAAAATTTCAAAAGATAAATAATAACTTTTATGGAATTTTATTTATTTATTCTTACCTATATTGTGATATAAATGTATATTTTTTAATTTTAAAATAAAATTAATTGTTATATATAGGGTAATATAGGGTAATATAGAGATATAATTAGATATATTTATTTTATTGAATTTTACCATATTGTTACATAACATTTAAAAATAGATAGGGAGAGATGGAAAAAATGAAATGTTGATAAAGATTTTTAAAAAAGGTTGTACAAAAAAGGGTGAGATAAAAGGATTTTTAGACAAACAAATATTTTTTCGATTATGTTGGATGTGTTTTGTAAAAGAACATCATTTAAAAGAAAAAAATAAACGTTTGTATATTTTTTAGTATAATTTTGGAAACTTCATATAGTGAAACAAATTTCATTATAGTTAAAGCCGCCGAAATGATAGTGCAAGGGCCAAAAAAATGTCTGTACCCTTCCTATTGTAGCAGTTGTACCCCCGAACTTGTATCACAGGGGCCATGCTATTCTTCTCTGTATCCTTCCTATTGTAGTAGTTGTACCCCCGAACTGGTATCACAGGGACCATGCTAATCTTCTCTGTATCCCTCCTATTATAGCAGTTGTACCTCCAAAATGGTATCACAGGGGCCATGCTAATCTTCTCTGTATCCTTCCTTTTGTAGTAGTTGCACCGCCGAACTGGTATCACAGGGACCATGCTAATCTTCTCTGTGTCCTTCCTATTGTAGCAGTTGTACCGCCGAACTGGTATCACAGGGGCCATGCTAATCTTCTTTGTATCCTTCGTATTGTAGCAGTTGTACCTCCAAAATGGTATCACAGGGACCATGCTAATCTTCTCTGTATCCTTCCTATTGTAGTAGTTGTACCGCCGAACTGGTATCACAGAGACCATGCTAATCTTCTCTGTATCCTTCCTATTGTAGCAGTTGTACCTCTGAACTGGTATCACAGGAGCCATTCTAATCTTCTCTGTATCCTTCCTATTGTAGTAGTTGTACCGCCGAACTGGTATCACAGGAGCTATGTTAATCTTCTCTGTATCCTTCCTATTGTAGTAGTTGTACCCCCGAACTGGTATCACAGGGGCCATGCTAATCTTCTCTGTATCCTTCCTATTGTAGTAGTTGTACCCCCGAACTGGTATCACAAGGGCCATGCTAATCTTCTCTGTATCCTTCCTATTGTAGTAGTTCTACCCCTGAACTGGTATCACAGGGGCCATGCTAATCTTCTCTGTATCCTTCCTATTGTAGTAGTTGTACCCCCGAGCTGGTATCACAGGGACCATGCTAATCTTCTCTGTATCCTTCCTATTGTAGTAGTTGTACCTCCGAACTGGTATCACAGGGGCCATGCTAATCTTCTCTGTATCCTTCCTATTGTAGTAGTTGTACCCCCGAACTGGTATCACAGGGACCATGCTAATCTTCTCTGTATCCTTCATATTGTAGTAGTTGTTCCGCCGAGCTGGTATCACAGGGGTCATGCTAATCTTCTCTGTATCCTTCCTATTGTAGTAGTTGTACCGCCGAACTGGTATCACAAGGGCCATGCTAATCTTCTCTGTATCCTTCCTATTGTAGTAGTTGTACCGCCGAACTGGTATAACAGGGGCCATGCTAATCTTCTCTGTATCCTTCCTATTGTAGTAGTTGTACCCCCGAGCTGGTATCACAGGGACCATGCTAATCTTCTCTGTATCCTTCCTATTGTAGTAGTTGTACCCCCGAACTGGTATCACAGGGGCCATGCTAATCTTCTCTGTATCCCACCTATTGTAGCAGTTGTACCTCCAAAATGGTATCACAGGGGCCATGCTAATCTTCTCTGTATCCTTCCTTTTGTAGTAGTTGCACCGCCGAACTGGTATCACAGGGACCATGCTAATCTTCTCTGTGTCCTTCCTATTGTAGCAGTTGTACCGCCGAACTGGTATCACAGGGGCCATGCTAATCTTCTTTGTATCCTTCGTATTGTAGCAGTTGTACCTCCAAAATGGTATCACAGGGACCATGCTAATCTTCTCTGTATCCTTCCTATTGTAGTAGTTGTACCGCCGAACTGGTATCACAGGGACCATGCTAATCTTCTCTGTATCCTTCCTATTGTAGCAGTTGTACCTCTGAACTGGTATCACAGGAGCCATTCTAATCTTCTCTGTATCCTTCCTATTGTAGTAGTTGTACCGCCGAACTGGTATCACAGGAGCTATGTTAATCTTCTCTGTATCCTTCCTATTGTAGTAGTTGTACCCCCGAACAGGTATCACAGGGGCCATGCTAATCTTCTCTGTATCCTTCCTATTGTAGTAGTTGTACCCCCGAACTGGTATCACAAGGGCCATGCTAATCTTCTCTGTATCCTTCCTATTGTAGTAGTTCTACCCCTGAACTGGTATCACAGGGGCCATGCTAATCTTCTCTGTATCCTTCCTATTGTAGTAGTTGTACCCCCGAGCTGGTATCACAGGGACCATGCTAATCTTCTCTGTATCCTTCCTATTGTAGTAGTTGTACCTCCGAACTGGTATCACAGGGGCCATGCTAATCTTCTCTGTATCCTTCCTATTGTAGTAGTTGTACCCCCGAACTGGTATCACAGGGACCATGCTAATCTTCTCTGTATCCTTCATATTGTAGTAGTTGTTCCGCCGAGCTGGTATCACAGGGGTCATGCTAATCTTCTCTGTATCCTTCCTATTGTAGTAGTTGTACCGCCGAACTGGTATAACAGGGGCCATGCTAATTTTCTCTGTATCCTTCCTATTGTAGTAGTTGTACCCCCGAGCTGGTATCACAGGGACCATGCTAATCTTCTCTGTATCCTTCCTATTGTAGTAGTTGTACCCCCGAACTGGTATCACAGGGGCCATGCTAATCTTCTCTGTATCCTTCCTATTGTAGTAGTTGTACCCCCGAGCTGGTATCACAGGGACCATGCTAATCTTCTCTGTATCCTTCCTATTGTAGTAGTTGTACCCCCGAACTGGTATCACAGGGGCCATGCTAATCTTCTCTGTATCCCTCCTATTGTAGCAGTTGTACCTCCAAAATGGTATCACAGGGGCCATGCTAATCTTCTCTGTATCCTTCCTTTTGTAGTAGTTGCACCGCCGAACTGGTATCACAGGGACCATGCTAATCTTCTCTGTGTCCTTCCTATTGTAGCAGTTGTACCGCCGAACTGGTATCACAGGGGCCATGCTAATCTTCTTTGTATCCTTCGTATTGTAGCAGTTGTACCTCCAAAATGGTATCACAGGGACCATGCTAATCTTCTCTGTATCCTTCCTATTGTAGTAGTTGTACCGCCGAACTGGTTTCACAGGGACCATGCTAATCTTCTCTGTATCCTTCCTATTGTAGCAGTTGTACCTCTGAACTGGTATCACAGGAGCCATTCTAATCTTCTCTGTATCCTTCCTATTGTAGTAGTTGTACCGCCGAACTGGTATCACAGGAGATATGTTAATCTTCTCTGTATCCTTCCTATTGTAGTAGTTGTACCCCCGAACAGGTATCACAGGGGCCATGCTAATCTTCTCTGTATCCTTCCTATTGTAGTAGTTGTACCCCCGAACTGGTATCACAAGGGCCATGCTAATCTTCTCTGTATCCTTCCTATTGTAGTAGTTCTACCCCTGAACTGGTATCACAGGGGCCATGCTAATCTTCTCTGTATCCTTCCTATTGTAGTAGTTGTACCCCCGAGCTGGTATCACAGGGACTATGCTAATCTTCTCTGTATCCTTCCTATTGTAGTAGTTGTACCTCCGAACTGGTATCACAGGGGCCATGCTAATCTTCTCTGTATCCTTCCTATTGTAGTAGTTGTACCCCCGAACTGGTATCACAGGGACCATGCTAATCTTCTCTGTATCCTTCATATTGTAGTAGTTGTTCCGCCGAGCTGGTATCACAGGGGTCATGCTAATCTTCATTGTATCCTTCCTATTGTAGTAGTTGTACCGCCGAACTGGTATAACAGGGGCCATGCTATTCTTCTCTGTATCCTTCCTATTGTAGTAGTTGTACCCCCGAACTGGTATCACAGGGACCATGCTAATCTTCTCTGTATCCCTCCTATTGTAGCAGTTGTACCTCCAAAATGGTATCACAGGGGCCATGCTAATCTTCTCTGTATCCTTCCTTTTGTAGTAGTTGCACCGCCGAACTGGTATCACAGGGACCATGCTAATCTTCTCTGTGTCCTTCCTATTGTAGCAGTTGTACCGCCGAACTGGTATCACAGGGGCCATGCTAATCTTCTTTGTATCCTTCGTATTGTAGCAGTTGTACCTCCAAAATGGTATCACAGGGACCATGCTAATCTTCTCTGTATCCTCCCTATTGTAGTAGTTGTACCGCCGAACTGGTATCACAGGGACCATGCTAATCTTCTCTGTATCCTTCCTATTGTAGCAGTTGTACCTCTGAACTGGTATCACAGGAGCCATTCTAATCTTCTCTGTATCCTTCCTATTGTAGTAGTTGTACCGCCGAACTGGTATCACAGGAGCTATGTTAATCTTCTCTGTATCCTTCCTATTGTAGTAGTTGTACCCCCGAACTGGTATCACAGGGGCCATGCTAATCTTCTCTGTATCCTTCCTATTGTAGTAGTTGTACCCCCGAACTGGTATCACAAGGGCCATGCTAATCTTCTCTGTATCCTTCCTATTGTAGTAGTTGTACCCCCGAGCTGGTATCACAGGGACCATGCTAATCTTCTCTGTATCCTTCCTATTGTAGTAGTTGTACCTCCGAACTGGTATCACAGGGGCCATGCTAATCTTCTCTGTATCCTTCCTATTGTAGTAGTTGTACCCCCGAACTGGTATCACAGGGACCATGCTAATCTTCTCTGTATCCTTCCTATTGTAGTAGTTGTACCCCCGAACTGGTATCACAGGGGCCATGCTAATCTTCTCTGTATCCTTCCTATTGTAGTAGTTGTACCCCCGAGCTGGTATCACAGGGACCATGCTAATCTTCTCTGTATCCTTCCTATTGTAGTAGTTGTACCCCCGAACTGGTATCACAGGGGCCATGCTAATCTTCTCTGTATCCCTCCTATTGTAGCAGTTGTACCTCCAAAATGGTATCACAGGGGCCATGCTAATCTTCTCTGTATCCTTCCTTTTGTAGTAGTTGCACCGCCGAACTGGTATCACAGGGACCATGCTAATCTTCTCTGTGTCCTTCCTATTGTAGCAGTTGTACCGCCGAACTGGTATCACAGGGGCCATGCTAATCTTCTTTGTATCCTTCGTATTGTAGCAGTTGTACCTCCAAAATGGTATCACAGGGACCATGCTAATCTTCTCTGTATCCTTCCTATTGTAGTAGTTGTACCGCCGAACTGGTATCACAGGGACCATGCTAATCTTCTCTGTATCCTTTCTATTGTAGCAGTTGTACCTCTGAACTGGTATCACAGGAGCCATTCTAATCTTCTCTGTATCCTTCCTATTGTAGTAGTTGTACCGCCGAACTCGTATCACAGGAGCTATGTTAATCTTCTCTGTATCCTTCCTATTGTAGTAGTTGTACCTCTGAACTGGTATCACAGGAGCCATTCTAATCTTCTCTGTATCCTTCCTATTGTAGTAGTTGTACCGCCGAACTGGTATCACAGGAGCTATGTTAATCTTCTCTGTATCCTTCCTATTGTAGTAGTTGTACCCCCGAACAGGTATCACAGGGGCCATGCTAATCTTCTCTGTATCCTTCCTATTGTAGTAGTTGTACCCCCGAACTGGTATCACAAGGGCCATGCTAATCTTCTCTGTATCCTTCCTATTGTAGTAGTTCTACCCCTGAACTGGTATCACAGGGGCCATGCTAATCTTCTCTGTATCCTTCCTATTGTAGTAGTTGTACCCCCGAACTGGTATCACAGGGACCATGCTAATCTTCTCTGTATCCTTCATATTGTAGTAGTTGTTCCGCCGAGCTGGTATCACAGGGGTCATGCTAATCTTCTCTGTATCCTTCCTATTGTAGTAGTTGCACCGCCGAACTGGTATCACAGGGACCATGCTAATCTTCTCTGTGTCCTTCCTATTGTAGCAGTTGTACCGCCGAACTGGTATCACAGGGGCCATGCTAATCTTCTCTGTATCCTTCCTTTTGTAGTAGTTGCACCGCCGAACTGGTATCACAGGGACCATGCTAATCTTCTCTGTGTCCTTCCTATTGTAGCAGTTGTACCGCCGAACTGGTATCACAGGGGCCATGCTAATCTTCTTTGTATCCTTCGTATTGTAGCAGTTGTACCTCCAAAATGGTATCACAGGGACCATGCTAATCTTCACTGTATCCTTCCTATTGTAGTAGTTGTACCGCCGAACTGGTATCACAGGGACCATGCTAATCTTCTCTGTATCCTTCCTATTGTAGCAGTTGTACCTCTGAACTGGTATCACAGGAGCCATTCTAATCTTCTCTGTATCCTTCCTATTGTAGTAGTTGTACCGCCGAACTGGTATCACAGGAGCTATGTTAATCTTCTCTGTGTCCTTCCTATTGTAGTAGTTGTACCCCCGAACTGGTATCACAGGGGCCATGCTAATCTTCTCTGTATCCTTCCTATTGTAGTAGTTGTACCCCCGAACTGGTATCACAAGGGCCATGCTAATCTTCTCTGTATCCTTCCTATTGTAGTAGTTCTACCCCTGAACTGGTATCACAGGGGCCATGCTAATCTTCTCTGTATCCTTCCTATTGTAGTAGTTGTACCCCCGAGCTGGTATCACAGGGACCATGCTAATCTTCTCTGTATCCTTCCTATTGTAGTAGTTGTACCTCCGAACTGGTATAACAGGGACCATACTAATCTTCTCTGTATCCTTCCTATTGTAGTAGTTGTACCTCCGAACTGGTATAACAGGGACCATGCTAATCTTCTCTGTATCCTTCCTATTGTAGTAGTTGTACCACCGAACTGGTATAACAGGGACCATGCTAATCTTCTCTGTATCCTTCCTATTGTAGTAGTTGTACCACCGAACTGGTATCACAGGGGCCATGCTAATCTTCTCTGTATCCTTCCTATTGTAGTAGTTGTACCGCCGAACTGGTATAACAGGGGCCATGCTAATTTTCTCTGTATCCTTCCTATTGTAGTAGTGGTACCGCCGAACTGGTATCACAGGGACCATGCTAATCTTCTCTGTATCCTTCCTATTGTAGTAGTTGTACCGCCGAACTGGTATAACAGGGGCCATGCTAATTTTCTCTGTATCCTTCCTATTGTAGTAGTTGTACCGTCGAACTGGTATAACAGGGGCCATGCTAATTTTCTCTGTATCCTTCCTATTGTAGTAGTTGTACCGCCGAACTGGTATCACAGGGACCATGCTAATCTTCTCTGTATCCTTCCTATTGTAGTAGTTGTACCGCCGAACTGGTATCACGGGGACCATACTTATCTTCTCTGTATCCTTCCTATTGTAGTAGTTGTACCGCCGAACTGGTATCACGGGGACCATACTTATCTTCTCTGTATCCTTCCTATTGTAGTAGTTGTACCGCCGAACTGGTATCACTGGGGTCATGCTAATCTTCTCTGTATCCTTCATATTGTAGTAATTGTACCGCCGAACTGGTATCACAGGGGTCATGCTAATCTTCTCTGTATCCTTCATATTGTAGTAGTTGTACCGCCGAACTGGTATCACGGGGACCATACTTATCTTCTCTGTATCCTTCCTATTGTAGTAGTTGTACCGCCGAACTGGTATCACAGGGGCCATGCTAATCTTCTCTGTATCCTTCCTATTGTAGTAGTTGTGCCGCCGAACTGGTATCACAGGGGCCATGCTAATCATCTCTGTATCCTTCCTATTCCAGTAGTTTCCTCATCGAACTGGTATAGCACACAGGGGCCGTGTAATCTTCTCTCAGTGAGGGCAATTATTTTTATCTTGGAAAAAAGAAGACGACGACAACAGGCTGTCATCACCACCGGCCATCTTACCTTCATGGTTCACCTGGAAGTTGTAAACGGAGAAAGTCCTGGAAGGAGCTAATCTACAGTCGGAAGTATTATCAGATGCCAGTCCGCCATCTTGGATTGCTATTTATTTATACCTCTAAATCATTATTTCCCAAAATATATGTGTCGCCAAAATGTTCTTCCGATTCGCCATCTTGTATTCAGTTTTAGTGTGTTCTTTATACCTTTAAATCATTATTATCCTAAAAGATAGGCTACCGAAGTTTCAAAAAAATGTGTGGCAAAACTTAAAATAAAAAGGTTTAAGATATTTCATAAACTTGATTTACGGACAAAGAGGGTGTGTGTTTACAAAATGCTTTAAGCAAAATAAGTCATGACGTCAACTCTAAGTAAACATATGACATTGAGGCAGTTCATATGAAATGTTCCTTGAAATATGAATTCTTCCATTTCTGATGTTTTATCAAACGGTTAGTTCTTGGTCTTACAACTTGTCATTTTGAGGTATAACCCTCCAAGTCATGGTAAGAAGGTGTTTGATGTACCCATATGTTCAAGACATTGGTATTTTGGTATATTGGTAGATCACGAAATACATGGTGTCACTAGACACCCACAGGCGATTCTCCACCAAACTCTGCAGCGGTGGCAGAGGCGCCATGTTCTTTGTACATAGTTGTTTTAATTATAAGATTATAAAGTAAAAGGAGCTTCTTCTATAAAACATGTTTATTTGGATAGCTTTCGAACGACATCGTTCTTCAACGAACGTAAAGACAAGGTGTACAATTATATAGACGTACATTGTATATATCTTGGCTCTCAATGTACGTCTATATAATTACACACCTTGTCTTTATGCCCGTTGGAGAACGATGTCGTTTGAAACCTAGCGAAATAAACATGTTTTATAGAAGAAGCTTCTACTGAGTTTATAATCTTATAATATAGTTATGGTAATATATACTATTATTGTGCCTTCTACATGCTTTAGGATAAGCATTTTAAGGCATAACTCATAGTTAGGAGTCTCCAAGCGCCCGCCGCAATGGAGGGCCAAGGGAGGGCTGGAGAGGCGACGGCGAGGCCGTGGGCACCCCGGGGGAGAGGAGGGCTAGTGCGCGCCGTTTTGAGGGAACCAAGGCAGCACCAAGCACAAATAAGGCGCCGCAGGCTTCAAAAATAGTTAAGAGAACATTTCAGGGATCGAGATCAGGCGATCAAGACCCAGAGCTCAAGAGGTCTGGCTTTTATCGTCTGGCTTTTATCCTTTATAGTTATGGTAATGCTGATGTCTACATAGTTGTATATATATCTCATTTATGCAGAAATGCACTTTTGTATGTATTGACAAGTTTTCAATAAAATTGTGCTAATTGTGTCAAGACATTGGTATTGTTTTCATTGAATTCTTTCAAAAGTAGGGAGTATTTCACATTTAAAATTTACGTGTTATTTTCAACTCGTGGTCACAAACTCAGCACACCTATATCAAAGTGTAGAGATTTTTTTTATTAGCAGAACGATTCCACTTTCTACATTTTCTTCTAATTTTGGGTTTTCGCCTAGATATTAGAGTCCAGTTTTTTTTCCAGATCCATTTAGCTTTTTTTTTTAGATTGTATTAATTCACTATCTCTTTCACAGCTATTTCACTATTAGACGACTCACTATTAGCAATATCTTCTATAAAAATTGGTTTAAAAATATCTATTTTTATATTAAAACCCCAATAACATATATATATATTATATAATCTAAAATACAAATATTTTATTTTTTTTTAAAACATATATTTTATTTTTTCATTCATTGACTGTTCTGCATTTTTGACCATATATTCAAAAAAATATCACTTTTAATTATTATTGTTGTAAATATGTATATTTAACCCTACCTATCATTTATCCACGATTATAGAATTCATTATATAAATTCTATATTCCTGTGATATAAATAATTTATGTATATTTTTACTTCAAGTGATTCAAAATAAAAATCTGCTTGAAAGGTAAATAATAATTTTTATTTTTCCACGACTGCACCTCTTTTCAACAATCAAACACACAAAAAAATTCTAATCTATAACATATATATATAGCAGAGCGTCACATAGTGGAGCAAAATTCAACTAAATATTGATTTAATTTGTTCCGTTATATTCAGCCAACCCAATTTCTTGAGAAATCAAGTCAACCACATACACGTTTCAAGCTGTTGGCCTTCATCAGCTCTTTCACTTTATGTTATATATAAACATTTTATTTCTATAGGTTTGACATGTTTTAAATTTGTTAGTCAATGTCACGACTGCTTTCAGAATTTGTTGTTCAATCCACACGTCCATCTGAAGTTTCAAAAAAGGTCTCTACAGAGCTATCAGAAAAAACGGATTAGATAAAGAATTATTTATTTAAAAAGGCATATATTGGATCAAAATATCATTTATTTATCGTATATTGATCATTATATTATCATATATTAATCCAATATATGCCTTTTTAATTAAAGATTTATTTATGGATTGCTCTATTTTTAAAATTAAGAAGTATGTGAATGGAAATGTTGTTAAAATGTTGAATTGACCCTATAAAAAGGAAAGGTTACCTATTACGTTAAAATGACGTCAAAACAAGGAAGCTATCATCTCGACAATCTAGCAGAATCGGGTCAGTGACAAACCCACAACACTAGATTTGACAAATTTAGAACGTCAGACCATCATTATATTTTGGTCATAGAATTGTACCATCCACTTTGTCAGCATAATCACCTCTTTGGAAATTTCAAAATTCTTTATTCGGGCTTTTAACCACTATTTAAATTGAAGTCTGAAGATATCATTCAACCAGCACGTACCACGCCACCACGCATGTATATTTTCAAAAAATTGTGCTTTTCAAACTGAAATAATGTAATATATTTTTCTCTCAGTATATAATAAGTATTTAAAATATGTATATAATAATGTGTATATAAAATTGTATTTATTATTAAGTTGTTAAAGTGATAATCCTGTTGAAGGACTGACAAGTCCGAAAGCTTGAAAATAAAAGATAGCACAAGAAACTTAACCCTGGAAGTTTTATTTATTTTATAATATTATTTAAATTAACACTTATATTTTTTTACCCATTGACAATAATTAATAAAAAAAAACACTTGTATTGTTATACTCCCAAGTACCATTATATATATAAAAAAATTGTTTTTTTTTTTCTTTCTGAAACAAAAGAAAATATGCAAATCACTACAGAACTTTTTCTTTTTTAGTCCTGAACCCTTTCCCGAAGTTTAATATTCAAATTTAGGGCACCCTCTATATAAACGGTTATAAAACAGCGTATTAAAATTTACTAATTATATATTTTTTTCTTCTTTCTAGGTGTACTACTTATTCTCACGGGTCACTAGTCAATATTGACCAGACAAGTTCAACTTCCGGAACGGAAGTTTGGCTCAGATCGGCTGCCTTGATCGCCATTTTGGTTCGGCGTCATTTCCGGTTTACTGTGTTGCCCACTCGATTTTTTTTTTTTTTTTTTTACCAATGGTATTTTTTACAAAATAATTCGTAGAATGTAGTAATGATCAATATTAACCCATTTATGACAATAAATTGGAAAAATTATAAATTTTATATGTGAAATGATTATGTTAATATTAAATAATTTATATGATAAGTGAGAGCTATTTATAAACCAGGTTCCTGGAGGGCAGAACTCCAACTACCCAATTTACATAATAAACATATTGTATATATATATGTATATAGACGATGAAAAATGATGTGTTTAAATCTTTTGGGATTATTTGTATCGTCTGATATTAAAATAAATGTAAACAAAGTACGCAATATATGTTGAAAAATATATTTGAAATATTTTTTATAAATGTTAAAAATGTAAATAATAATTAATAAAAAGTAAACATTTATATGAAATATATATATTTATAACCCAGATTCCTTGATGATTTATATGAAAACTATAGTTCTTTCAGACTTCTTATTCTTTAAAACACCATTTTTCTTCTGCATTCTATTTATTTTACATAGCGTTGCTTAAAAGTTAAAATAAAAATGTAATATTAACTATATCTATAAATAGATATATATTTAATATAATATAATATTTGATCTCTCTCTATATATAAATAAAATATATATGTAGAATTAAATATATAATTTATATGAAAGATAGTTGTATTAGAGAATGAGTAATGATAATTATAAAGAAATTATAAAAATATTACTTTTAGGGTATCAAAAAGGTTTAGTATTTTAAGTAACAACATAGGGTTATATCAAGTTCACGCTGTAGCCTCGGCTGTTACGCGTCATTTAAGCGGAACAGAGAAAAAAAAAAGGAAGAATTGAAGGTATTAGGATAAGAAATAATATACTGTATATATACACCAATACCTCGCTTTGCGTCGTTTCGTTTTGCGTTTTTTTTTTCGAAGTTGCGTCGCTGCTTAATTTATACTGATTTTCACTGTGCGTCGTTAGATTTTCGAAGTTGCGTTGTTTTGGATTCGAGTCTTTTATTTTATTTTTTTTTCCTAAAATATGGCAACACCTTAGTTTTTGATTGCGCCTTCACATATTTTCACTTTGCGTCGTGTTTTTTTGGAACGTAACCCCGACGCAAAGCGAGGTATGGGTGTACAATATAACAAAATCTATTTCAATGCTGAAATCAGTTTAAAAAAACATATGAGTATATTTTGCCTATGTTTGAGACTATTAAGACGATTTCTGCATGCTTGATGGTAGCATTTTAAGGCGATCATCTTAAAGGAATAACAGGTCCGTCCACGGCGCCAGGCGCACGATGAAGAAAGGTTGGAGAGGCGCAGACCGGGGAGATTTTGCCTATTTTGTTTTTTTAGTATACTAGCCGAATGACTTGGTTTCGCTTCTTCTGCTCGGGTGAATATTTTCCCGCCGAATATTGTTTTATATAAAAAGATGTATTTATTATTATAAATATATCAGAACACTAGTTGTATATATAATGGTAGTAAAATGGTGTTGGGGTATAGAGAAATCATTAAGATAGTAGCAATATCAATTAATAACTCGAAGATATGCAAATCCGTTTGTTGTTGAATCAAAATTGTGAAGAATCTAAAAATATCTCTATATGTTAACATATATCCACTCATGGACAAAACTTAAGGAAGTTGTACCTTTTAGCATGTATATCGGGATTCAGACAATACACTCATGGACAAAACTTAAGGAAGTTGTACCTTTTAGCATGTATATCGGGATTAAGACAATACACTCATGGACAAAACTTAAGGAAGTTGTACCTTTTAACATGTATATCGGGATTCAGACAATACACTCATGGACAAAACTTAAGGAAGTTGTACCTTTTAACATGTATATCGGGATTACAGACAATAACTCTGAAAGATATTACAATGACTTTTATTGAAGACACACGAGATAACCAAGTGTGAACAAAATTGCCTCTGTTTCCTTAAAAAAAAAAACTGATGACTGATGATATAAAGGACTTTCCATTTCTTTAAGTCTAATCCATGAGTGTATCTTCATCTATACCTACAAGAGAAATCTCTTCAAAGTTGGTTCAATAGTTTGGCAGAGAACAAGCATTGATTTAACATTCCATTTACATATTAGAATTTTATAGCATCAACATAAGGCTTTAACGGCTCATCTATATGCAAATAATGATATCCTTTATATTACACGGTTTTTATCTTTTGCATATAAAATATATCCTACTGTCCATTCAGCAATAGAAAACTGATTAACCAGCCCCTCCCAATATTTCCTCCTTGCATTAAGAACAATAGGAAGTGTTTTATATAGAAAATAATACAAATATAGTGCTTTATAAATGGTTACATTTTATAGCCGGTTTTGAATCATATTAAATGGTAATTTACAGCAATGGTGAAGATCTTTTGAATAACGAGAGATAAAATCATCGAACAATAGAGTTATAATGTAGTTCCACGGGAAAAAAGCTAAAGCCTTCTTCATCATCATAAAGATTTACTAAATTTTGAGCATTTCGAAAATATGCAATTTAGTTATGTAATTAAAGCATTAGCCCGTTTAACGAATGAATCTCTCTAGAACGACAGTTAATTCTCTATAAATCAACGCTGATTGGCTGATTAGGGTTACGTTTTAAGAAACAGCCAATCAGAAACAATCATTTCATTCCCAAATGACCTTAATCAGCCAATCATAGCTCGAATAAAATGGATGCCATATATATATGCCATCTGAAAAGCATATGTGTTCCTGGTCAGGGTATGCCTTTTTTATTTTTAATATACATATATATAAAGGGTTATAATATAATTTATTATAATATGATATAATAATGCATTTTATTTATTTCATTTATGATTTCATCGAAATATTTTAATGTCAACGTAATTTGAGATAGGCTTAGTTGTAACCTTCGTCTGCAGTTTTAATGCTGATGATCGTCTGCAAGCACATTTTGATCTTTTGGAGATTAACCAAGATATAGGTCAATGTTCGTCTGCGATAAGATGGTTCCATAACGTAAACAAGTAAGCAATTTTATCATGTGGGTTCGTTATCTTTTAGCGCGTGATGATGAAGATGAAAAAATTATCTCCTGCTAAAGTCTAGAACAATCCTGTCTCAATCCAAGAATATTTCTTTTATTTAAAGAAGGAGAGATTCAAACAGATTTATTACAATGTTCATATAAGATTATATATGGTTAATTTACATAATTGAATAAATAAGATTATATAATGATAAATAGAGGAATAAATAGATGAATATAATTGATATATTTATATATAAAAATATGAAAAAAAAGTACAAATGTGATATTGTACTGGGATAAGGTGCGTAAATTAATAAAAATGCATCTCCTTATCGTGCAACTGAAAGTTGCTGATGGCTTGCGCCATCTATCGGAATAAATATAAACTATTCTCGTTGATTTTTAATTATATCAGTATTTGGCCAATTCTGGAATTATTAAAAATCAATCGAGAATAGTTGATATTTATTCCGATAGATGGCGCAAGCCATCAGCAACTTTCAGTTGCACGATAAGGAGATGCCTTTTTCTTAATATAAAATATATACAAGGTCTTTATTGGTGGGACCCACCGCGGGAAAGACTCCGTCACCGATGGACTGCGAGTCCCACAGAGTGGGTTGGTCTAGGAAAAGAAGGAGAGAGATAAGTTTCCCCTACCATCAAAATAATGGAAAAACTAGGTACTATCTATTTTTATCTATCTCTGAAAGGTAGCAAACACGGGTCGGTGACATATCTACAACACCAGCGTTGGTAAATTCAGAACGTCACGCTGGAAGCCATAGTTTTGTGCTATGGCCCTTGTCAGTACAAGGCAGACTTTGAATTCATGAGATGACGCATAATTTGTTCTCTATATTGAAGAAATAGGTGAATTTTCACTCTTTTTTTTTTAATCAACATTTCATTCTGGAAAAATTTCCCCATCTAAATTTCTTTTTAGCTATTTAAGGATATTTCCTAAACGAGTTAAATTGTTACTAAATAATTATTGTAAATACTCTGTTGTTATCAAAATTCGAAACTATTATAGACACGTATGGTTCTTTTTTAAAATAAATAATTTATACTGTCCTTACTGCAATAGAAAATATATGGTCTATAATAAAAAATATTTTTTTCTATTGCAGTAAGGACAGTAGAAATTGTTTATTTTAAAAAGAATCATACGCGTCTATAATAGTTTCGAATTTTGATAACAGAGGGCGCGTTAATGCATCATAATATACTCTGTTGTTAGTTTATCAACTAAATAAATAGGCTACGTCACTACCTCATTATTGTAAATGATCACTTGTAGAATTCACGTTTTACATTCTATATATTTATGTTAATACATTATATTTTGAAGATAGAGGTTGTTGTTGTTGTTGTCGTGTCCAAAGAAGAGTCTCAGATGTCTCCATACTTCTCTATCACAGCAGTCGTAATGTTGAGTGTGTAAAGTTCTGGGTCTATGTCAATTTTCTGCAAGGCTGCGGCCATTGCGGGACATGAGAATATGTAAGTAGGTGTTAGTTCCACACCAGGACAGTTGTTGCATAGGTTCTAAGATAGAGGCTGCCTGGCCGGTATTCATATTTCTATGAAAAATAGACACTTCAGTCAGTTAGAGTTTTTTATTTTTTTTCTCAACGTTTCGACAAAAATTTATATTTTTTAACGCCTTGCCAAATACTTTATTTTTATTTATTTCTCCTGACGAAGACAAAAGAATTTTGTTGAAACGTTGAGAAAATAAAAAAACTCTAACTGGTCGAAGTGTCTATTTTTCACAGAAAAATTGTATTTAACTTAAAATTTTGTAATACTTGTCTTCCCTTTGCCCTGACAATAAATTGTATATATATATATAAATGAATGTTTGTATGTTTGTTTGTTTGTTTGTATGTCCTGTATACAAATTCGCAGTAGTTCACTAATTCAAACCAAAATTTCCATACATAGGTAAAAGAAATACGGGGAAGACGATAGGCTATTTTTAAAAATATATAAATCAATTATTAAAACTATATATTCAAATTATTCTACTTAGCTCGCGAGCAGCGCCTCTAGCGGTGAAGATGGGAGGTAATATCAGCTGACCTAAGGTACATGTAAAGTTTGGAGCGGGACGTTTCACAAGAGTGACATCCACGGCGCCAATTTATAATTGCAACGAATAGTGTTTGAATAAAACATTTAATCGGGTAAACCCGGGCGTTCCCCGGGTCATTCGTCTAGTTGTTGTATAAATACACAAAGAAATATTAAATACAGTGAATATTTTCTGGAACGAAATAAAAAGGTTTTACTATACAGTTTTTGGATGTACAGTAGAAACCTAACTTTGGTTCAATTTTTATGTCCACTATGCTATGTCCACTCATAGTGGACGAGAGGTACAAACCGCCGATTTGCGACAGTCACGCCTCGGGGTCGAATCCCGCATTGGGGACTTTTTTCCCCGAATAAAAAATTGCTTCAATGAACTCCGATTCTTGTAAAAGTCCAAACCAGTGAGTGCAAGTAACCACACAAACGAGGCTCTGCCACCCTTGGAAGGGTAAAATTCGAACAGCTTTCTACATATGTAGACATGTGGTGCACTTACAGTAAAAGCAGTCGCTAACTACCCACCATGATTATCATGGCCTGTATTGCTAACTACTCCCCACTATGATTAGCATGACCTGTAAAAAAAACGTGTACTAGGTATAATGATAATAATTTTAAAACTTCATATTTTGGGATTAGTTTAGTTATTAGGAGAAAGGTTCGATTGGGTGTTTCAGCGAGGTGTCCCTATATATATTCACTAGCCGAATGACCCGGGCAACGCCCGTGTTTTACCCGATTGAATGTTTTGATTCAAATACTATTTGTTACAATTATAAATTGGCGCCTTATATAAATGCTATGTTAGTTAATAACTATAGCCTATGTGCTTTATCTGTCTATGTACTGTTGGCTTCCGTAGGCGTCTCATACTGGGAAAAAGAAAGAGAGGATTCCATTTGGTTATTAACTAATATATGCATTTTTTTAAGGAGCGACCTGCTCCAACACAATGGTTACAAAAACGAAAAAGCGAGTGGGGGGGGGGGGGGGGGGGGGGCAAAGGTGGCGTGATCGTAGCCGACCAATAGGAGGGCGCCATTCAAAAAAAAAAGCAAACGGTGACAGATGACTGATGAAGAATGACGCTCGTAACTGTATATAGAATATGGGGAAACTTAAATATATACACATTTTAAATAAAAATTGCATATAAACCAGAAAAGTTATTTCGCTGATATTTGAACAAAAAGATTTGACACTACCGTAACATTTTTTTTTTTTACATATCCCAAGTACACGTTGTACATATAATGATAATTATGGTATGTGATGCAGAATTCCCAGTACTTCTCCCTTCAGAAACTGGAGTTTACTCAGCAGTATGTGGAGGACATAAACGGGGTCCTCAACATTGTCATCAGCCATCAGCACATCTCCCATCCCAAGTTCTGTAGTCAGCCCAACCTGGAGTCCTACGTCTTTGTCAAGACTGTCACTGGAATAGTGGAGGAAGATGGTATGTAGTTAACTACTACTTTTACTGCAAGTGCACTACATATCATCGCGAAATTTGAATTTTCGCGGGTTACGTATATTCGAATTTCGATCTTTTTGTGGCTTTATGTTGGTACTCATGTCTCTCACTTATGCAGACAAGCTCGGCCATTTTGAATGTTCACTTAATTGTTGACAGCTGCTTTGCTTGCAGGTGTTTTGGATCGTCTTCGATTTTTACCTATTAAAAAAATGGATCAAAGAACCTGGTCAAATTTTGTGTGAAAAACGAAATTATGTGCGCGGATGCATTCCGAATGTTGACTGTGGCATACGGAGAAGCTACCTTGGACCGAAGCAACGTTTATCGGTGGTACAAAATGTTCTCAAAGGCCGAGAAGATGTGAACGACGAAGAGCGTGCCGGACGCCCGAGCATTTCAACAATAGACGAAAAAATTAATGAAGTGGAGAAAATGATATTGGCCAATCGTCGAATCACCGTTAGAGAATTTGCTGAGGACCTAAAAATATTGATTGGCTCGTGCCATTCGATTTTTATCAATGATTTGGGCATGAGACGGATCGCCGCGAAATTCGTACCAAAATTGCTCAATTGCGACCAAAAACAGCATCGCATGAACATTGCTAATGAGATGTTGGACTCTGTCCGCGACGACCCAAATTTGCTCCAGAGGGTCATACCTAGTGACGAAGTGTGGATTTATGGTTATGACGTGGAAAGCAAAGCTCAATTATCTCAATGGAAGCTGCCACACAAACCAAGACCGAAAAAAGCGCGCCAAGTTCGGTCGAATGTGAAAGTTTTGCTGACAGTTTTCTTCGATTGCAGGGGCGTGGTGCATCATGAGTTCTTGCCACAGGGTAGAACGATCAATAAGGAATATTACCTGCAAGTTATGCGCAATTTGCGCGAAGCAATCCGCCAGAAACGCCCGGATTTGTGGAAGAACAAAAATTGGCTTTTGCACCACGATAACGCCCCTGCTCACACATCGTTGCTTGTGCGCGACTTTTTGGCCAAAACCAACACACTAATGATGCCGCAGCCACCGTATTCCCCAGATCTGGCCCCCTGTGACTTTTTCTTGTTCCCTAAACTGAAGAGGCCCATGAAAGGACGACGTTACGCTACGCTTGACGAGATAAAGACGGCATCGAAGGAGGAGCTGAAAAAGATTTTAAAAAATGATTTTTTGAAGTGCTTCGAAGATTGGAAAAACCGTTGGCACAAGTGTATAATATCTCATGGGGATTACTTTGAAGGGGACAATATAGGTATTCATGAATAAATAAATAATTTTTGAAAAAACACATAAGTCGCGATACTTTTTGAACACACCTCGGTATGTAAATATGTTATAACACCTTGATAAAAGTTGGCGTTCAGCCAACTGAAATATTGGTTAAATAAATGATATTTTGATCCAATATATGCCTTTTTAATTAAATATTTATTTATGGATTGCTCTATTTTCAAAACGATATTTACATATGTAGAAGTCCAGTTACTTGCACTCACTGGTGAGGTTGGAGATTTACAAGAATCGGGGGCCATCGAAGCAATTTTTTCTTCTTTAAAAAAAAAAGTGTACAATGTGGGAATCGATCTCAGGTCATGACTGTCGAAATTGACAGTTTATATCATTCCTCCATTAATCCCCAGTTAAAATGTGTTCTTATAGAATTTTCTCTCTCTTTTGTTCAAACATTTCACAAAAGAATATTCAATTTTTTATTTGAATCTATTATGATACATTAGCGCGCCATCTGTTATCAAAATTCGAAACTATTATAAACGGGTATGATTATTTTTAAAAATAAACAATTAAACTGGCGAAACCGCTACGAGGGTTCACCACTGATGAACCAGGCCCTCCCTTTAATTTTTCCATTGCAGTAAGGGCATTAAAAATTGTTTATTTTTAAAAAGAATCATACGCGTCTATAATAGTTTCGAATTTTGATTTGAATCTATGTTTATATATTTGAAAATATTTCAAATTGTTATTTGTTTATAGAGGAAGAGAAAAAATGTGTTGCTCGTTGTTATTGTGATGATTATTTTAGCAAAGTTTTCTTGTTGAATTTCGACATATACACCTGGTATAGATCATAATAATCATGGTGAGGGTAGTAAGCGACTGATTTTACTGTAAGTACACCACATATCTACACAGGTAGAAATATGTTCGACTTTTGCACTTACAAATATGCTAGAATTCCCGTTTGTTTACTTGTACCTACTGGTAAGGTTAGATTTTTGCAAAATTCGGGAGCCATTGAAGCAAATTTTTCTTTTAAAAAAAAGTGCACTATGTGGGATTCGATCCTGAGTCGTTTAATATTCTATTTGAATCAATGTTTTTTTTTTTTTAATCTATCAAATTGTCATTTATTTATAAAGAGAAAAACATTTTGTTGTTCGCTATCATTATGATTTTTATTTTAAGAAAAATTTTGTGTTGAATTTCGATATACACCTATCCCCCGATTTACACGGTACTTGTTTTACACGTTTTCGCTTTTACACGGTTTTCCAAAGAAGTTTTTTTTGTTTCATCGCACTATACTAAATGCTACTGTAATTGAACACATGCGCTGTGTACACATCTCACGAGGAATCTCCCGAGCTTATGTGCTGACTACATATTTCAACCTGTCAATGCATTTTATTTTTATTTCTGTGTACACCTATCCCCCGATTTACACGTTTTTCTCAGGAACGTATCTACCGTGTAAATCGGGGGATAGGTGTATACATGTGGTACAGGCCATTATAATCATGGTGGGTAGTACTAGCAACTAAATTTACTCTAAAGCACTTAAAAAGCAGTTCGACCTTTGTACTTACTAATGTGCCAGAGCACCGTTTGTTTACTTGCACTTACTTACTAGTGCTTCCAGTCTTAATGACAAAGGCAGATGCATTCTACTCCCCCCCCCCCCCCCCTCCCCCCCCCCCCCCCCCCCGATCATGATGGTAGTCAAAGACACCATCAAAAGTCTCAAGCTTTACAAGCTTGAAACCTTAATATAATTGAGTGGAGATAAGAAAGAAGAAGAAGACTTGCATTTACTAGTGGGGCTGGACTTTATCAAGAATCAGAGGCCATTGGGGAGCAATTTTTTATTATTATTATTTAAAAAAAATATCCAATGCGGGATTTGATCCAGAGTCTTGGCAGTCTAAAACAAACGATTCATATCATCCTACCACCAACCCACTTTATAAAAAGTGAGCACCGTTTGTTTACTTGCATTTACTGGTGAACAAAGTCTGTGGATGAGAGGGTAACACCCTCGATTCCCGACAGTCATGAACCGGGATTGAATCCCGCGTTAAAAATTGTTTAATATGTGAATTACCTTCAATTATTATTCATTGTTCAATTATCATGAACTAGATTGCTCTTGTTGAGCGGTACCTATTAATATGATTTGAACCAGACAGGTTACTGGTGGGGTTGGACTTTATCAAGAATCGAGTGCCATTAGGGAGCAATTTTTATTATTATTATTTTTTTTTTAAATGTCCAATGCGGGATTCGATTCCGGGTCGTAGCAATCGAAAACTAACGATTCATACCATTCTTCCACCGACCCTCAATATAAGAAGTTATTTTAAAAACTATATAATAAAACTCCATAGAGAGTAATAGAGGGATTGAATCGTATAAGAATAAAGGATAAGCTAAAATAGGAAATGTGAAGGAGAAATAAAGAAAAAAAAATGTGGGAGGCGGTTAACTCCCTCAACATTGGGTCGCTCAAGGAGATC
>CP092865.1:11469184-11521200 GCA_030710605.1 Cordylochernes scorpioides
AGTTCGTCTGCGCTAGTTAAATTCACATTTATCTTCTGCCTTATAAATCTTGAAGTTGACAGCTTTCTTCAATTCTTTAGATGGCTTTCTTTGAATGTCTTCAGCGGTTTGTATGCTTCTTCAATTGAATATTACTTTCTTTTTATGAAGTTTTTTTTGTTATTGTGGCTTACATCCTATTTTTTTTAACTACAGTGACAACTCATTTGAACATACTCATATATTTTCTCCTTTAAAAAAAAGGTTTTATTATATATGTGGATATATTGTTATAGATATATTATCTGTGATGTGTGTGTGATTTTGAATACAAGAGTTATATGCCAATGGTATACAGTCGTGAATCTTTTTTTTAATACAATAAAATCCTTTTTTTCAATCACTATTTGCTTTAATTATGTTGGTAAAAAAAATCAGTAAGAAATACCTGACTTTAAACGTGAAGAAGAAAGAAAATAAAAGACTTGATTACATATTTACAAAAGGTTTTGTGTCGGCCAAAGGAAAACAACAACAATAGTTTTATATAGTGTAAAGTGGCGACTTCTGGCGGTCGACTTTGTTCTATAAAATATAATTCCAAATAAAATTTATAAATTATATAATTTTTTCATCGCAGTAAGGACAGTAGAAGTTTGTATTATGTATAAAAGAAACATTCATGCTTTTAAATCCTTTCATTTTATATGTATAGATGGCGCGTTATTGCTTTGTGATAATATAATATGTTGTAGCAAAATATTTATTAGATTTTATATATTATAAAATAAATAAAGCTTCCAGGGTAAAGTTTTCTTGTTAAAATTTTTATTTTCAAGCTTTCGGACTTGTGTCAGTCCTTCAACAGGAGTATCACGATAATATTATTAATTTTTTGATAATTATGTATATTGCCACGTGAAAAATTAGGGAAGACAAAAACTTCAGGAAGAAACAAAGTTTATTTCAGGGAAGGACAAACTATGAAAGGTAAACAAAAGATAAGCCACGAGGGAAATTTACAGAGTAGCAAAATATAAATATGAAAATGACCACTCTGTTAATAAAAATAATAAAATGATTAAATATTTGGTTACAATATTTTGCTTTTATTTTTCCTAGTTTTATACGTTACAATATATACTAAAATAGACACCTCTCCCTTCTAATTATGCATTAGAAAAATGCACTATGTTTTTCACCATAGTGAAAACGTTACTAACGATGATGAAGAATAAGCCACAACACCAGTATTGTCAAATTCAGACAAAAAGCCAACAACCTGTATATCATGGTTTTGGGGTATGTCCCTCATCAGTACAGGGACGGCTTCGATTTCATAACATCCTATGAGAGAAGTTATGAAATCGGTCAAATTTATCAAAAAGACGCTTAAGCTGGGGAAGTGACAATTGACAATTAAACAACTTTATTGACATCTCGTCAATCTTTACACTCAAAGGGAGTTATAAGGTAATAATAATGGTAGGAATGAAGAGAGATATATACCCTCTCCGAGGGTACGTCCGGATCAGGAGCTTAAAGCCGCCTTGAATCTAGACAGATCCCTGCCATTTGGGGAGTTCATGTTCGGAACATGTTTGATGATAATGTCGAAGAATTATGATTCATTACATTGTGTTGACAATCAAACAACTTGACATTTCGTCAATCTTTACACTCAAAGGGAGTTATAAGGTAATAATAATGGTAGGAATGAAGAGAGATATATACAATTGACGTAGCCCTCTCCGAGAGCACGTCCGGATCAGGAGCTTAAAGCCGCCTTGAATCTAAACAGATCCCTGCCATTTGGGGAATTCATGTTCGGAACATGTTTGATGATAATGTCGAAGAATTTGTCGAGAAAAATCTTGTCTTCAGGCGTGAGTAGCTGGTGAAGTGGCGAGGGCTGATTTTCAGGTAAGAATACAACATAAAGTTGAGGGAGTATGGTATTCCTGTATTAAAAGAGGCATCTCTCCCTTTAACTGTGGTACATGAATACGATCCTCCGTAACTTTATGTTGTATAAATACACAAATATAACATATTAGTGATAAGGCACAATTTGGATTATATATTATAAACATAAGGTAATAAGACCAAATCCAAATAAATAAATAGTGTGTGACGTTTCGGTAACAGCGTTGTTACCATCTTCAGGCAAAAGTACTGAATGAGAAATTTCACCACAGCACTTGATAACAGGAACTATTTAAAAACATGCTGTGGTAAAATTTCCTATTCAGTACTTTTGTCTGAAGATGGTAACAACGCTGTTACTGAAACGTCACACACTATTTATTTATTTGGATTTGGTCTTATTACCTTGTGTTTATAACATATTAGTCTTTATATAAAAGGGCGTACCTGAATCTGTAAAGAAAAAAAAATCTCAAAATATTTCGAGAGATTGCTCCATCTACTCCCTGTGCAATAAATTGATAAAGAGGGAGCAATCTCTCGAAATATTTTGAGCATTTTTTTTCTTTACAGATCCAGGTACGCTCTTTTATATAAACTTAATTGATGGATCGCCTTTTGACTCAAACTATTAGTCTTTATTTATTTAAAAATAGACTCTTCGGTCAGTTAAACTGGTCGAAATGTCTATTTTTTAAAGAAATATGAATGCCGGCCAGGCAGTCTCTATCTTTACGATGTATTAATCTTTAGCCTTGTACACATTACCGTACAATGACCACGTTAAAATATATAAAGGATTGTAGAATCACAACGGATAAAGTGGGATCTATCCGGAGAACTTCCACAGTATTTACAGATACAGTCTGGTCTCAAGTCGTGGAATTCTCTCAGTTATAGGTAAAAATAAATAATACTATAAAAAAGGTTTTACCTATTTATAAAGGCGTGTCGTGTTATACTGTCGTTTTACGTGTCGTTATAGAGCTCCATAGAAGCAGGATCAAGAAACTGAAGAATTGAACTGATGGTCTTGTTGTTGTTTTGTTGTGTTCGGGTTTTGTTTTGTGTGTTATGTTTGTATTTGTTTGTGTGTTGTGTTTTGTTGTGAATTTGTTTGTGTTTTGTGTGTTGTGTTTCGTTCTTGTGTGTGTTTTGTGAGTTTGTGTTGTGTTTTGTGTGTGTTGTAAATGGAAAGCTATAAACAAAAAAAAAAGAGAAGACATAACCATGGAAGTAGGACCTGCTCAAGAAACTGAAGAATTGGACTGATGGTCTTGTGTGCGTGTGTGTGTGTTGTTTGTTGTGTTTTGTGCGAATGTAAAGTTATAAATAAATAAATAAATAAAGACCTCTATAGAAGCAGGACCTGCTCCAGAAACCGAAGAAGAATTGTACTTATAGTATGTGCGTGTGAATGTAAAGTTATAAATAAAGAGAAGACCTTTATAGGAGCAGGGCCTGCTTCAGAAAATGAAGAATTTGACTTATGGTCTGAATGTAAAGTTATAAATAAATAAAGAACCCCATAGAAGCAGGATCAAGAAACGGAGGAAGAATTGGACTGATGGTCTTGTGTATGTAAATGTAAAGTTATAAATAAATAAAGAAGACCTCCATAGAAGCAGGATCAAGAACCTGCAGAAGAAGAAGCCCCAGCATATTGTTTTATTCCAGCCATTCTCCTCTTAGACAAAACGTTCTCCATCAACGTCATGGTGAAGTTAAAATAAGTAGATTGATCACCCATCTATTTAAGACCCACTCCTTAAAAAATATCTGAGGGAAGGAACAAAAAATACTTTAAAAACTACTATAGCCATCTCATCAAAAACTATCGCAGCTCTTTTTGTTAATATAATTTTTTATCGTTGGTTGTAAAAAACTAAATAATTATTTTAAGATGAAGCCATTCTATATTTGCAGATTAAACACAAATACCTTATGTATGATCAAATAAATAAATAGACTGTGAGACTGTAAAAAAATCGTCATAAAAAAGCTGTTTCAATATCTCTTAATGTTGTTGTTGTGTCCAATGAAGAGCCTCAGATATCTCCGTACATCTCTATCACAGCAGTCGCAATGTCCACTATCTTGGGTGTGTAAAGCTGCTGCTCTGGGTCCATGTATATCTCTTAATAATACTTAATTAAATATTATTTTTAAAAATTAACAATAAGTATCTTATATATTGAGAAAAAAAACGAGCTTTCGAGCAAAGATGCTCTTCTACTGGCTAATCAAAGATAAGTGTAGAAAAAAAACAGACTGTTTATCAGCGAACAGTTTGTATTTATCCACTTGACAGTGATACGCCGGTTAAAGAGCGTGATTGCTTGAAAGCTCGTTTTTTATAAGATACTTATTATATACTTTTGATCAACAAGTTGTTTCTCGTGTATATATATATTATATTTAAATAAAAAAAGATGGTATATTTGATTTTCTGCTTGATTTTTTTGATCATCTTGAAGATTGTGGTAATGGTGATGCAGTCGTGGCTATAATAACAATAATAGTCTTGATCAGATGTTTCTTTAATTGAGCTAAGTGATATATATGAAAAACATAATTTGGTATAATTACTGCCTGGCTTAAGGCGTAAGAATAAAAAAATGAAAAGATTATTTACATAATTACAAAGTTTTGGGTCGGCCTATGTCTTGCGTTGACGAAGATAATTGTTGTGGTGGAAATTTGCATATTAGAGTTTTGCCTTTGGAATTTTGAACAAACAGGTAAATATCCTGTCGACTAATATTATATATATATTGTAACAGATTATGTATTATTCTATGAAAATTTGTAATTTGATATACACACTGTGTACTGTAATATTTTTTCTTATTGGCTCTCTGCTATTTTATTAGTTTTAATTTGGTTTTACATTAAATAAATTGCCGCTGAGAACTATTTCAGAATATAGCAATAGAACTCTATAATTTCTACAGATCAATTGTAAATAGATTCATACACAAAAGAGGTAGTGAGGAAAGTTTTAGAACAGATGTGTAAATAAATCCCTTTTCAAATAAAGGCTCACGTGCACATGGTGAAAAGGGAGGAAAAATTACTGTATTGTTTTGTTGTTGTATGGCGAATCCATACAGGGCAATGGGCCCTAATAAAGGCATTTTTATTGTTGTAAATAAATTACCGTGTAATTCTGAGGTTTCTTAATTTTCTACGTTATAATATATTGGGATGTAGGGAAGGAACCTACCGTGTACGGCCTGACGGGAGAGAACGACGGCCAGACACCCCGGTACGAAGGTCAGCTGGGCCATCAGTGAGAACGCAGTCATCACTACCCCGCATAGCCCGAAGTATTCCATCGCTAGTAGCGGCACCAGGCGATGGGCACCGCCGAAGGACACCATGAAAGTCCCAGCTAGGACTACACTTGGACCGACAGCATCACGGAACGCCAGACCAAGACGTTCAGGTACTGGCAATGTAGGGTCCGTGCGGTGTATGGCCGATAACATCGCCAGTGTGTCGCACAGGGCCAATACTGTCACATCACCGTCACTGTGAGGAGACACGTATCAAACAGTCGGGGAGAACATATTCTTTAAGTACTACACCACACTCAGAACATAGGTAAGTGTCCAGATACCATGGCTATATCATCAGAAAAGAAGGAAAATGGCCAAAATGCCAAGTGTAAAATTAGGGAAGACTAACTTCGGGATGAGACAACAATTTATTTCAGGCAAGAACAAACTATGAATGATAAACAAAAGATAATCAAAAGAGGGAGGTTGTATAGAGTAGCAAAATATAAACATAAAAAATAATACTCTGCTAATAAAATAATAAATACTTTGTTACATATCTACTTCTCTATGGGAGCTGTAACTCACAGCTAGCAATTATTGTAGTTACTGACATGGATCTGACGTGTTTCTGCCAAGGATTCCATCGGAGTGTTGGAACTTTGTCTTTATTCTGTCATTATAACAATGATAATTTTCCTATTCACCATAGAAGAAGACACAAGTCAGGGAGAAATACTTCTTTATATAAAGAATCTCTACAGAGGAGTACCTACGATTAAATATCTCGCTTCCCAACAAAAGACTAGTTGCACAACATAGAGTTCTATGGCAATTTTTCAGGGAAGAAAGAAAAGACTTCTGGAAAAAGAAAATGGCCGGAACTGTTTACTTTGTAAGGATCTCATGGATGATAATTTGGTTCACTATTTCTTCCAATGCCCTCTCTTAACAGAAAAACGTACTGAAATTTTCCCAAGCCCTAACTTTGGTCAATTTAGATACAAACACATATGTCAACTTCTCTCTTCAGCTCTGAATGATGAATTACTGATTGTTAGATACTTTAAGTTCTGCACAGAAGCTGGGCGCATGAGAAAGAATGCAGGGCAAAGGATACTGGAGGATGACCTATCTGTAAATAGGTGACTGAATGTGAGACAAACTTTATTTTGTTGTAAATGTTTCCTCTTCCCTCTCCTCTTGTTGATGTGTAAATACGGCGAATCCTATATGGGGCGGAATGCCCTAAATAAAGGCTTTTGTTGTTGTTGTTGTTGTTGTTATAAAGAATCTCTACTCCCCAACTTGGGTTTCTTCTTCTATTCTGTCATTGTTGAAGGGAGGAAAATTGGAGATATAGAGTGTTTAGGAATTCAAGTAAGAACGAAATCCTAAACATTTCAAGGTTTTTTATAATTTCTCATCCACACCTTAGAGCTATAAACCAATCAAAATTGTTAACAACTGTAATTTTCTATCAAGAAACTGGTGACTTTGACATCTTGGATCATTCTGGTATATCGTTTATTCTAATGTATAGGAGCATAGTTATGTAAGAGCATAGTTGTTCGAATTTGGTAAATACATAAAAATGGTATAGTAGCATAGTTGTATAGGAGCATAGTTGTTCGAATTTGGTAAATATGTAAAAATGGTAGTAAAAATGTATAGAGTTTATATAACATAAAGTTGCTGGAAGATCATAACCATGTACATAAAGTGGCACCTCTCCCGTTAAAAAAACACATTAAAAACAATACATTTAGGTTTATCAATCCAGTACAAAACGTAATGGTAGTGATAATGAATGTTCCACAACACCAGTTTTGTCAAATTCAGATAAAATTCCAACAACCTTTATACCGTAGTTCCTGGCTTTGGCTCTCATCATTATATAGAGTCGGCTTCAATTTCATAACATCCCACGATAGGAGTTATAAAATCGGTCGAATTATCCAAAAATTTGTTTAAGCTAGTAGAGGTGCCACTTATAATATGAATACCAACCTTCCGTAACTTTCTGTTATATTCTTGTCTTAAAATCGGCCACTTCATTTTGGTCAATTCGACCGATTTCATAACTCTTCTCGTATGACAATTAAAACATCTTTATTGACTTCTTAGTCAATATTTACAGAATAAAAATTACATATTTACAATCAACCAGGTAGTCACCGCGATAATGTCCGCTTCCAGGAGATGACGGGGTCCTCGATGGTCTCACCCAGTCCAACCTGGACTAAGTCCTCTCGTTTGGTGTTATGAAATCGAAGCCGTCCCTGTACTGATGAGGGGTATAGCCCAGCACCATGGTATTCTGGTTTGAATTTTGACTGAATTTGCCTAAACTGGTATTGTAGCTCATTCTTTAACATCACTATTACGTTTTACAATGAGGTGATAAACTTAAATGCATTGTTTTAATATATTTCAAGGGAAGAGGTGTCACTTTCGGTACAAATAGGATATATGATATTCATACATTTCATTACGTTCATACAACCAGCTAGCCTTCAACAACAGATCGTTGAACAGACAATCATTGTAGTTGCTGTGTATAATAGTTTATAGATACACCCATACCTCGCTTTGCGTCGGAGTTACGTTCCAAAAAAAACACGACGCAAATTGAAACGACGCAAAGTGAAAATAAAATTTTGATGGCATGGCGCAATAAAAAAAAAAGAGGTGTTGCCATATTTTAGGAAAAAAATTAAAGACTCGAATCCAAAACAACGCAACTTCGAAAATCTAACGACGCACAGTGAAAATCAGTAAAAATTAAGCAGCGACTCAACTTCGAAAAAAAACGCAAAACGAAACGACTTAAAGCGAGGTATTGGTGTACTTTACTAGCTAAACACTTCTTTAACAAATCCTTAAGATTTCATTGGATGCCTTGTGAATCTCATCAAATTAGGGCCTACCTTAGACTGACGAGGGCCATTAGCTCTAAACAATGAACTCCAGATGGACGCATCTCAATTTGCTCAATTTGCCAAAGCTGGTGTTGTGTCTTTGTCATCGACCCGAGGTCACTAAATGGCGCTTAGTTTTAGCATCAGTTTTGAAGGGAGAAGCGACTTTATTTTTATATAATTTGATTTAAATAAAAAAATATCCCCTCCTGAACCTGTAACTGAATGATACTGGTGTTACGATTACTAGAGTAGTCAACTTTATGCAAATATATTTGTAACTTAAAAACTAAGAGAAAACAGTATGTAAATTTCTTTGATTGTATAAATTAGTATGTAAATTTCTTTTAATGCATAAATTAGTATGTAAATTTCTTTAATGTATAAATTGACCGTGTTTTTCAATAAAAATGAGTTTCTGGATAGGTTTTGGATGGATGATAGTCGTCCTTAGAGCCTCTTCCTTTGGAGTTGCGGAGCTGGTCAAGTAGCTGGACTAGGTAGTCTCTCAAGGTAAAGAGAGACAGCAATCTATATTGAGAAGAAGACCTCAATAACTGGTGACCAGCGCCCACACACTGCCATCAATCGTAAAAACAAACCTTCCAACTAAACGTTCAGTTGGTAGTTTCCCATTATATAGCATTGGGCCATCCGTAGCATCCAGTTGTACCATCACAAGATGCTGTTTTCTTTTAAATCAACATTCTAATCCATTTCTCTACTATTTTTTAACTCCTTTTTTACTACAAGATGATTCAGAAAAACTAGATTTAAATACCAACAATTATAAAGATTTAGAAGAAATAGATAGTACATGTAATAAAGATTTTTTAAAAATCAGGTAAAAAGTTTCTTTTATTATTGGATTTGCAAACTTTCGAGCAAATATACTGTTCCTCAACGGGTTAATACTCTATGTACAATCTTCAAATGATCTTTATACAAATTTTTCAATTATTCTGTATAAATATTATTTAGAGATTGTACATAGAGTATCAGCCCGTTGAAGAACAGTATATTTGCTCGAAAGCTTGCAAATCCAAAATTAAAGGAAACTTTTTACCTGATTTTTTATTTTTCCTTTTTCAAATATTTTCTGGGTAACAATTGCCCACATAAAGATATAAATACAATTAGTATATATCTATGTGTATATAAAAATAAACACAATTAGTTCGAATAAATTCCCAGAGAGAAATAACTCACAAATTCAATAGTTATTTACATATCCGTCAGAGGTTTGTCAGATATTCAAATAAATGCAGATGAACCCAATTGAAACTCATTAGTAGAAATATTTCGAAATAAATTGAAGGATAATTCATTAACAATTCAGATTTTCTCCAATAATTAATTCCCGCCAATTCTTATATAGGATCAAACGATTGATTTAAGATCGTCTGCTCGCTAATAGAATTGCTACCAGAATATTTCTTTGAAATGTAAGCGTATTTATTGAAACAAATTATAATATATTGTACAAATACTGTTTGAAGATTCATTTTGTGTGTTTTCTGTGAGTGATTTAATAAATCCTTCAATTTTAGATTTTCTTATTTCAGATGAAATGTGTCTTTGAATTAACATTTCGTTTTGAATTTTACTTTTAAAAAAATAAATATTAAAATAGAGACAGTGTTTAAAAATTCCATCCTTGTCATTCAGATTGTGTAATGGGTATCCAATATTTATGTTGTCGGAACAAGAGTATATATCTTTTGTACGTTCTTTAAGTTGTCGCGTAATAAAAAAAAAAATATATGAAAGTTTTACATTTACCGAAGTCTCGTTCCAAGTTTCGTTTAACACTAAGAACAAACAATAATGAACAATTCACCATAGTTTTAGGTAATATACTCATGGACAAAACTTAAGGAAGTTGTACCCTTTTAGCATGTATATCGGGATTCAGACAATACACTCATGGACAATACTTAAGGAATTTGTATCTTTTAGCATGTATAACGGGATTCAGACAATACACTCATGGACAAAACTTAAGGAAGTTGTACCTTTTAGCATGTATATTCGGGATTCAGACAATACACTCATGGACAAAACTTAAGAAAGTTGTACCTTTTAGCATGTATATCGGGATTCAGACAATACACTCATGGACAAAACTTAAGGAAGTTGTACCTTTTAGCATGTATATCGGGATTCAGACAATACACTCATGGACAAAACTTAAGGAAGTTGTACCTTTTAGCATGTATATCGGGATTCAGACAAAACACTCGTGGACAAAACTTAAGGAAGTTTTACCTTTTAGCATGTATATCGGGATTCAGACAATACACTCATGGACAAAACTTAGGGAAGTTGTACCTTTTAGCATGTATATCGGGATTCAGACAATACACTCATGGACAAAACTTAAGGAAGTTGTACCTTTTAGCATGTATATCGGGATTCAGACAATAACTCTGAAAGATATTACAGTGACCTTGATTGAAGACACACGATATAACCAAATATAAACAAAATTGCCTTTGTGTCCTTAAAAAAAAAATAGACAACCGATGACATCAAACACTTTCCACTTCCTTAGGTTTTGTCCATGAGTGTATTGAAAAATAAAAACCGTTGAAAATTTCCATTCCTCATATTACTACATTCTTCTAAAATTAAAGTATTGAAAAAGTATTTAATCAATTTAATTGTTTAGAATATCATTTATATATGTTTATGTGATTTCGTTATTTGCATATTTTTATTAACAAAATAACATATTCGAAACTATTATAGACGCGTATGATTCTTTTTTAAAAATTAAACTAAATTCTACTGTCCTTACTGCAATGAAAAATTAAAGGGAGGGCCTGGCTCAACAGTGGTGTATCATTTATTGCAGTAAGGGCAGTAGAAATTGTATACTTTTTAAAAAGAATCATACGCGTCTATAATAGTTTCGAATTTTCATAACAGATGGCGCGCTAATGCATCATAAATTAACATATTACATAATTATTTAAGATTCTATTTAAAATGCTCATTTGAGTGTTCAGGATGGGCCTTTATTATTTATTATTATTATTATTATTATTATTATTATAGATAATGGATGGATAGATTGTTGGAACGATGTAGGGAGCTGGTATGTGATGACGAGGAAGGTGGAACACCGGACATGGAGCACAGGACGACCATAGAAGAGATCCAGGAGAACGACCTAGAGCAGATGACAGGAGACCTGACAGATAAGAATGGATCAAGGCCAGGGGACCATCTTATCGAGGAGCCACTAGGAGAGGCCATAGAAAGATTGCTGGAGAGCTGCAGGACATCAGGGGACCATAACGGCAAGGGCCACAGCACTGACCAGGAGTCATGATAGCAAATGTAAATATCTTTGTTTACTTTTACTGTTGTCATTTATTGAAGTTGTAAATAAAAATATATAAAATAAAAGGATTTAAAAGCGCGAATGTTTCTTTTATACATAAAACGAACTTTACTGTCCTTACTGCGATGAAAAAATATACTGGGAGGGCTTGGCTCATCAGTGGTGAACCCTCCCAGCGGTTGAAAAAATATACTGGGAGGGCTTGGCTCATCAGTGGTGAACCCTCCCAGCGGTAAGGACAGTAGAAGTTCGTTTTATGTATAAAAGAAACATTCGCGCTTTTAAATCCTTTTATTTTATATATATAGATGGCGCGTTATTGCTTTGTGTTAAATAAAAATATGTAAATAGACTGACCATTCGCTATACTTTTTAGAGAAAAACTTGTAACCTTTTTGAAAAATAAATTATTATTATTATCCCATGGGTAAGATTACACCAGGTCATGAGAGAGAAGGTAGAAAGCAATAATATTTTCTACTATAGGTTTGGGGTTGTTGTATAGGTCTTAGCTCCAATAAAGTCCAGGATATGTGCTGGAGTGGAGTTGGAGCATTTTGAGCAGACAACTTTTTCTCCATCAATAAACATAATAGGTCTAAGTATGTCCGGTCTTTAATCTTGTAATTTTTGTGGCTTCGTTTCTAGAAAGCTGTGATGATATTGAGTTTCCAGGTCTTGTTCCTTCATACCAGTGGTAGGCCATACTATTGATCCATTCTTTGGATATATCTCTATTCTGTTTGTATCCATCTATGTTTTCAGAAAGCAGGATAGATTTTTATGTTTTTAATATCAACACCAGTTCATTTTTACAATTTTTTTGTATCAACGTAACTATATTTTGACGGGATGTCAATAGAATTATGTTATTTGTCTTTGGTCGTTGATTTATGTACACCCATACCTCGCTTTGCGTCGGGGTTACGTTCCAAAAAAACACGACGCAAATTGAAACGACGCAAAGTGAAAATATGTGAAGGCGCAATCAAAAACAAAGGTGTTGCCATATTTTAGGGGGAAAAAAATGAAGACTCGAATCCAAAACAACGCAACTTCGAAAATCTAACGCAAAACGAAACGACGCAAAGCGAGGTATTGGTGTATAGCTTCCCCAGCACGCCCACTTCTCTCCCCCTTGACACATTGTAAATAGCATTGCTAATTATTGTAACTATTGTATATGCCCTCTTCTACTTGGATAAGTTGTATAAGACCAAAGGGTCATAACAGGGACTTTTGTTGTTGTTATTACTGTTATTATTGTATGTACCCTATATTTCTGTGCTTGGAGAATCCGTATAAGACCAAAGGGTCATAACAGGAACTTTTGTTGTTGTTATTACTGTTATTCTTGTATGTACCCTACATTTCCGTGCTTGGAGAATCCGTATAAGACCAAAGGGTCATAACAGGAACTTTTGTTGTTGTTATTACTGTTATTCTTGTATGTACCCTACATTTCCGTGCTTGGAGAATCCGTATAAGACCAAAGGGTCATAACAGGAACTTTTGTTGTTGTTATTACTGTTATTCTTGTATGTACCCTACATTTCCGTGCTTGGAGAATCCGTATAAGACCAAAGGGTCATAACAGGAACTTTTGTTGTTGTTATTACTGTTATTCTTGTATGTACCCTACATTTCCGTGCTTGGAGAATCCGTATAAGACTAAAATGTCTCAATAAAGTTTTTTGTTGTTTTGTTGTTGTATCAATGTAATTACGCAAATTTGGTCTTAAATAAACATTTCTTGATTTCTCAGTAAGCCTCTAAATTTTTAGTCGTTGAGATACAGCCTGAAACAGGTTCGTGGTTATCTTCTTTTTATCTTTATTTATCAAGAAAATGGGTTGGCTAAATATCAAGGAATAAGTTTAAATCAACGTTTAGTTGATTTTTGTTCCACTAGATGGCTTTATGCCATCTAAAATACTCATGTAAGTGGTCAGGATATGCCTTTTTTTGTTTTAAATATAAAAATGTGTGTAAAGATCTGTGAAAAAAAAAGTTTTTTTTCGCAGATCTGGAGAGTTGAGTCTTTTAAATAAAATTTTATTCAATGTGTCGCCCCTTTCAAATCAACACATAGCTAGCTGTAAGAATCTCTAATTTTGGGTTTATATATAAGAAAATTTTACTGGAAGGATATATTGAGATATAAAAATAAAGGTTACCTCTCCCCTCGGGCACTGGAAACCAGTGGAAAGACGTAAACACAATAGCAAAACTCATTACAAAAACCAAAATACCCCAGCACATATGCAATCTAGTTGAACAGAAATCAACTAAACCTTCATTTAGCCTGTTCCCTGATATTTGGCCGACCCATTTTCTTGATAAATTAAGAAAAAACCAATCACATGTGCGTTTCGGGCTGTTGGCCCTCGTCAGCGTGACTGTACCACTGCGACCAATATTTGTGTTCCAGAAACTTCCCGAGAAATGAGTATTTAAGGCAAAGTTTGAGTAAATAAGCTGAACATGTGAAAAATAATAAAATGGCGCTTTGCCATCTAAAAAGTTCATGTGAACGTGATAAGGATATGCTTCTTTTGATTTTAATATCATCACCTGACCTTTTTATTATTTTTCACACACACGCCTATATATATTAATTAAAAAGGCATATATTGAATCAAAATTTTCACACACACGCCTATATACGAGGGCATATATTGAATCAAAATATCATTTACTTTACCAATATTTCAGTTGGCTGAACGCCAACCTTTTTCAAGGTGTTATAACATATTAATGTTTGCTAACAACAGTTGTTGATACATACATTAATATGTTATAATACCATGTAAAAGGTTGGCGTTCAGCCAACTGAAATATTAGTAAAATAAATTATATTTTGATTCAATATATACCTTTTTAATTAAAGATCTATTTATGGATTGCTCTATTTTCTAAATATATATATTGTAGCAGATTATTTATTATTCTATGAAAAGATTTTTAATTTCGATATTTGTATTTTGATTTACTGTAAAATTTTTTCATTGCCTCTCTGCTATTTTATTATTTTTAATTTGGTTTTACATTAAATAAATTGCTGTGTAATTCTGAAGTTTGTCTTTCCTAATTTTCTGCGTTACAATATATATATGAAGCGGCAACCATCTTGGACCCCGATATTACATCGTCTGCTACCTCAGTGTACGTGAGGTTTCCAGTATTTCCCCTCTCATCGTTTCCCAATTAGTTTCCATTTCCAAATGTCGTATTTTATCGACCTTTTTTTCTCCTATTTTTTATCTATATCTAATTTGTAAGAAAAGTTTTATTTTTCTACTTGAATTATTTACCCTCCATGTGTGTATTTATATTCATTTTTAAAGATATATATTTATTCACTTTTTTTAAACTTCTTTTTAATTTAAAATACGTATTAATCTAATCCACAAATACATATAATATATTTTTAACACACATTTTACAAAAGATTATTTTGCTTTAAAAAAATATATATGTAGTATATTTTGAATTAGTTAGATCACAACCTTCTTATAATATTTATCTTAACCCCGTATCTATATAAAATATGTATCAATATTATAACAATGGAGATGACAAATAAAATAAAGATGTAAGGGTAGACCAGACGACGACAAAGGCCAGACGAACAGGTGTTTATGATAATGAGTTCAATCACCCCGTCAACAGGTGGCCAGACGTAATAAACAACCCGGCGCCTGACAGGTGGCGTGATTTCTGGGAGCCAATCAAAACGCGCCACCACATGCCAGAGTCCAGTATATAAAGAGCCCAGAAATGGGACAAAGTTAGTAGTTTTGTGGTTGTTTTCAGAGCGACGCCGTCATACGGTCGGGTTTCTCACCCCTATCCGCGATGTAGGGCATCCGTGACGCCCGTGGTCCGACTGTCTTCGTCCGTGGTCTACCTCTACCTTCTTGGAGTTACCATCTAGACCTGCCTCTGTCTCTTGCTGTCCCAGTGCGGGAATCCCACCACGCACCCACTACCACGACTGCCCAGCACATTCCACAACGGGATTACTACACACATATATATATATATATATATATATATATACCCATTTCTTGATTTCTCAGGAAGTCATTGGGACCAAAAAATCTTTTTGGTCGCAGTGGTTACAGCCTATTCCACGCTGACGAGCGCCAACAGCGCGAAACGCGTTCGTGGATTGCTTTTCTTGATTTATCAAGAAATTGGGTTGGCCAAATATCACGGAGCAAGCTAAATAAACGTTTTGTTTATTCTTGCTCCACTAGATGGCGCTCTGCCATCTAAAAAGCACATGTGCTCGTGGTGAGGAGATGCCTTCTTTATTTTTAACTAGACGAATGACCCGGGCAACGCCCGGGTTTACCCGATTAAATGTTTTTTTTTTCAAACACTATTCGTTACAATTATAAATTGGCGACGTGGAGGTCACTCTTGTGAAACGTCCCGCTCCAAACTTTACATGTACATTAGGTCAGCTGATATTACCTCCCATCTTCACCGCTAGAGGCGCTGCTCGCGAGCTAAGTAGAATAATTTGAATATATAGTTTTAATAATTGATTTATATATTTTTTAAAATAGCCTATCGTCCTCCCCGTATTTTTTTACCTATGTATGGAAATTTTGGTTTGAATTAGTGAACTACTGCGAATTTGTATACCGGACATACAAACAGACATACAAACATTCATTTTTATATATATTTTTAATATCAACACCTGACCCACTTATCTTTTATTTTTTCTATTGTTTTCTCATATATATATATATATGTATTACCTCTCTTTAAATAAATACTTTAAAGTCCTAAAATAAAACTTTTAAAAATATATTTTTAAAAATTATTTTAATATATATAAAACTCATGGAGAGAGACAAAACTTGGAAAGGAAGTGAAAATTCTTTGATGTCGCTGGTCGTCTGTTTTTTTTTTTTTTTTTTCGAAGGAGACAGAGGCAATTTTGTTAACACTGGGTTATCTATTGTGTCTTCAATAAAGGTCATTGTGTATAAAATATCTTTCAAAGTTATTGTCTGAATCCCAATATGCATGCTGAAATGTAAAACTTCCTTAAGTTTTGTCCCCATGAGGGTATATAAAAATCGGCACTGTATTTGTATATTATTGTCATCGCCCCATTGTGGGTAAATTCGATATTATTTTTTAATCTTGAAATTTTGTTCATATAAAAAATATTCTTCTTATTGAATCCTAAATTTATTAATCCAACCATGTTTCTTACCTTGAAATTTCATTGTTGAATTATATAACTGGAAACATACGTTTCTGGGAACGACGCCAATAACTTACAATATTACAAAATTACAATAACTTACTTGCATATTTTAAACGAATATAAACTAGGGAAATCGCTGGGATGGTTCACCACTGATGACCCAGGCCCTCCCAATAATTTTTCTATTGCAGTAAGAACTGTAGAAATTGTTTATTTTTAAAAAGAATCATACGCCTCTATAATAGTTTTGAATTTTGATAACAGATGGCACGCTAATGCATCTTAATAAAAAGTTCAGTCTCTTTGTGCAATTCGTTTATGATAAAAAGAAAATTGGCGATCATATAATTTTTATGTCTTTGATTATACATACTGATGACTAATGCCATCTATCGGAATAAAAGTCAACTTTATATATAAGTATAATAGACACTCTCATAGACAAAACTTTAAGGAATAAATATATAGGAAATTTATTCGATTTCACGGCTAGTTGGCGACTTTGTACGCTCTCTTCAAGAACCTGGGTTAACAATACTTATAGACAAAACTTAAGGAAGTGGAATTTTTTTAATGTCGTCGTTTGTCTGTCTATCAAATTGTTATATTGTAGCGAAGTATTTTTAAATTTGATTACCAGAGTATCCCTGCCCAGAAATCCTCCTCTACGTGGCGGGCGGGAGAAACAGCACAAGTAAGGGACTGTCCTGTAGTACGGTGTCGTGAGCCCCGAGCCACTACGGTAACCGTGAACAGGGAAATGTGGCTGACTAACGGGGCAATGGAACCTCCTTTCCATGGAGATGGACAAGACACCACCATTACCAGAGTATCAATTTTGATACTTTGTAATCTTCCCTAATTATCGTAAAGATAGAGGCTGCCTGGCCGGCATTCATATTTATATGAAAAATAGACACTTCAGGCAGTTGGAGTTTTTTTTTCTCAACATTTCGACAAAAAAAAAAGAACAATTTTCAACGCCTTGCCAAATGTTTTGTTTACTTCTCCTGAAGAAGATTTTTGTCGAAACGTTGAGAAAATTTAAAAAAACTCCAACTCGCCGAAGTGTCATTCTTCCCTAATTACTTATCTTGTATATTATCAACTATAGTTTGTTCTTGCCTTCAATAAAATTGCCGTGTCATCCCGAAGTTTGTCTTTCTAATTTTCCACGTGGCAATATTATTGTATTTGACTCTTTAGTTTTATATCTTGTTCGCTAAAGAGGAACTCTCTAGAGGTATTTTAAATTTACATTATGGACATAAAAAAGTTTTGAGAAGACAGATTAAATATATATGTTATATTAGAATATTATTTTATTTAAAATTATATTTCACAGATTCAAATACTGTTAAATCGACCGCCAGAGGTCACGCTTCCCCTATAAAAACGCATTGTTGTTGTTTCCCGATGGCCGGCTTAAACTTTGTACATTATGTAAATAATATTTTTTCTTTTTTTTTTTTACTCTTACGCCTTAAGCCAGGCGCATACTTTTATAAAATTATGTTTTTTATATAATCCTTAAGCTCAATTAAAGCAACCTCTGATCAAAACCGTTCTTATTGACGTGACAACGTCTTAAATTAGGTTGCGGCTGGGAGTCACTTATGAAAAAGTGTAACGCCCGGTAACGTTACGATGAGTCACCGAACGAGAGTGCTGCGCGCGCAGCTGCGCGCGCAGCGCTAGAGAATTAGGCGCATTGAATCGGCGCATGCTTGTCTCTGTCTTTGTCTTTCTCGAACGTTCTTGGCGTTGGAAAAACAAGAAAGCGTCATAATACAAGTTCACACGTGTGGTTAAAGTATCGTCAGCTGTGTCTGTAGTGAAAATGTGGAGTGCTTAGATTCGTCATTTACAACAACTACAACAATAAAGGTAAATAATTGTACACTGATATTTCATTATCGTAAACTATGATTGATTGATTAATTGTTAGATTGACACAAAAGTTGAGAAACTGAGTTTATAGGTTATGTCATACTATTGATAAATGTTGATAGTGTTAAGTAAATTATTAGTTTAAAATTAATTAATTAATTAATTATTATTTTACAAATTTTAAATAGTTTCAAATTTATTTAGCAAAAATTTGAACCTTCGATCTGAATAAATGTTTTGATTTTCGAATTGATTATTTAAAATTACAAATATTAAGAAAAAGTGGCAGATATAAGAAAACTTTATTTAAACTGTGTTGAGCAAGAATTTTAACATCTAATATAAGTAAATGTTTTAATTTTCAACTTCATCATTTACAATTACAAATTTTATTTAATATTGCGGCGATTTCAGACAGCTGCCACCTGTGCGCGCTAGTCCGTGTTACACAGTACCACACAACCAACTCGGAGGACCTGTACTCTGGCAAAGCATCAACTACTTCCCATTAGTCCATGTTGTCCGACAAACTGACGAGCTGTTTTCGACGATTCTCACCAAAATTGGAGATGGACTCAAACTAAGTGTCAATAATATCGCACTTATTGAGTCCAGGCACAAATCTGAAGTCTGGTGCAAAGAGAACGTACCCAACGCTGTCAGATTGTATTACAGCAACCATGAAGTAGATTCATACAATCGAAACGCAATTCAAAACGCACACAACTGTATCGCCACTGATATTATGCTTGGGTATTCCAGCAATTCTGAAAAGAGCCGGGAGCAAGGGAAACTTCACAAGATGTCGGTTGCAGAAACCGACGGATTGCCATACATGTTGCCATTAGCAGTAGGATATCCGTACATGATTACATCTAACATAGACGTCGCCGATGGATTGGTAAATGGGGCTATTGGAGTTTTGCTATACATCGAACGTCAGCCAGCCAATGCAGATGACCGTTCTGCTCCAGGAGGACCATCGACCAGCACAAGTTTGCCGCCAGCTGAAGATGAAATCGCCACTCTATGGTTCCAGTTTGAAGACAAAAATACGGGTACCAAAGCAAAAATCAAATGTCGACCACATGTGCACAGCAAACCAAACACCTTATCCGTCGATTGGGTGCCAGTGCACAAGAAAGTGGTAAACATTTCGTTGACAAAAACAGTGAAGTGCAAGCGAAAACAATTTCCTTGCGTGCCTGCTTGTGCAATTACGATCCACAAGGCCCAGGGTGGGACGTTTACTACAATTGTTTACAAGTACTCCTCAAAACAACCACAGCAATTGGTATATGTAGCCATGAGCCGCGTCACAAGTATCGACGGATTGTACATCATAACAGAAAAGGACTCTCCATTGGTTTTCAAACATGGCCGAGATGGAAACGACTCACAGACTACTCGAGATATTCGCAATGAATACTTACGACTTCGTGGACACACTCTAGACACAATTACCAAACAAGCCGTAAAATTCTGTGACGACGCAACCGACGCTGGACAACTTATTGTAACGAACATCAACTGTCAAAGTTTAAGTGCCCATGCCGCGGACATTGAAACAGATACAGTGATACCACGATCAGACTATTTAGTATTGACTGAAACGTGGATGCGCGACACTTGTGAACCAACTCCAATCAAGGGTTATGAGTGCGTATCCAGGGAAAATAATCGACCTAACTCAGATACCAACGCGGCTGGTGGAGTGGCGATCTATCGTAAATTATCATCGACATCTACGGCGGAAGTGTTCCAAGTTGCGATTACAGACGTAACTCGTGTCATTAAAACCAAGGGTGACATGTGCATGACTGAAGTTACTTGCTTCGCCGCTAATACTAGCTTCAAGTTTATACTCGGTGCTGTATATATTCATCCAGGAGCTAGTATGCAGGATATTGGAATGTTACTATGGCAAGGACTCGGTCCGTACATTCACAACAGCCAGTACGTGCCACCGTTCGTGCAAGTTGATTCTAGTATACCGATTCTTCTGTGTGGTGATTTTAACAAAAACGTAAAGCCTGACAACTCGTTTCTTAATTTCATGAAAAATACGTATAATCTTGATTGCGTATTAAACGTTTCTAAGTCAACTACGTTAAAAGGAACAACTATCGACTTGACTTTCGCAAGACACATTACAGCAGAAACACTTCCTTTCATTTCATATTTCTCCTATCATCGTCCTATCCTCAACAAAATCACTCAAATAGGAATTAGTTAAGTTTAAGTTTACATGTACAATGTTTTAGTAAACAAAATATATTTCTATAGTTAAAATTTGTGCAATTCTTATTTTCATTCAATTCCTTGTTCCTATTGTGCAATTTAATTATATTCATATCAATAAATATTCTACCGTTGTCACGTAAAATCTTCGCCCGTAAAACCGACTTTACAGGCAACCATTGTTTTTTTTTTTCAAGATTTTAACCACGACTGCATTAACATAGTATAATCCTCAAGATAATATAAAATCAACCGGAAATCTCCATTTTTGTATAACATATATACTTTCGAGTATTGCTCTTCCGTAAATAAAGAGTTTTTTTTACGTCAGTACGATCACATGTATTTCTATGTATACAAATAGTTTTGTAGAGCCATGGTACAATGGCCCCATAAAACTGATCCATCATCACGATTGATTGGCTAACAAATTAGGTAATTAGTACCAATTAACTGCGCGGATGGATACATTTGATAACCTTAATTACTTACTTCTATAGTAATTGGACTTCGGTGCAATTAGGGAAACCTATGGATTCTAATGGAGTCTTTCGAGCAATTTGAACATAATGGTTGTGTGTTCTGTCTATCTTTACACAACTAGTATTTGGATTTGAAGCGCTGGTTGATGCACATTTAAATATTTAATTAAAAAGGCATATATTGGATCAAAATATCTTGATATCTTCTTGATATCTTAAAACCTTGATAAAGGTTGGCGTTCAGCCAACTGAAATATTGGTAAAATAAATGATATTTTGATCCAATATATGCCTTTTTAATTAAAGATTTATTTATGGATTGCTCTATTTTCAAAACATTTATATGTATATATATTTTTTTACTTATATCTATCCTGCTTTTCACATATGTAGATATGTGGTGCACTTACAATTAAAGCAGTCGCCTACTTTTACTCACCATGATTATCATGGCCTGTACTACGTGTTCTAGGGATAAGTAAAAAAAAAACTCATATCTCTCTCATATATACATGTGTGTGTTCAAAAGGTATCGCGAAATTTGAATTTTCACGGGTTACGTATATTCGAATTTCGATATTTTTGTGGCTTTATGTTGGTACTCATGTCTCTCACTTATGCCGACAAGCTCGGCCATTTTGAATGTTCACTTAATTGTTGACAGCTGTTTTGCTTGCAGATGTTTTGGATCGTCTTCGATTTTTACCTATTAAAAAAAATGGATCAAAGAACCTGTATCAAATTTTGTGTGAAAAACGAAATTAAGTGCGCGGATGCATTCCGAATGTTGACTGTGGCATACGGAGAAGCTACCTTGGACCGAAGCAACGTTTATCGGTGGTACAAAATGTACTCAGAAGGCCGAGAAGATGTGAACGACGAAGAGCGTGCCGGACGCCCGAGCACTTCAACAACAGACGAAAAAATTAATGAAGTGGAGAAAATGATATTGGCCAATCGTCGAATCACCGTTAGAGAAGTTGCTGAGGACCTAAACATATCGATTGGCTCGTGCCATTCGATTTTTATCAATGATTTGGGCATGAGACAGGTCGCCGCGAAATTCGTACCAAAATTGCTCAATTGCGACCAAAAACAGCATCGCATGAACATTGCTAATGAGATGTTGGACTCTGTCCGCGACGACCCAAATTTGCTCCAGAGGGTCATAACTGGTGACGAAGCGTGGGTTTATGGTTATATGACGTGGAAACCAAAGCTCAATCATCTCAATGGAAGCTGCCGCACGAACCAAGACCGAAAAAGGCGCGCCAAGTTCGGTCGAATGTGAAAGTTTTGCTGACAGTTTTCTTCGATTGCAGGGGTGTGGTGCATCATGAGTTCTTGCCACAGGGTAGAACGGTCAATAAGGAATATTACCTGCAAGTTATGCGCAATTTGCGCGAAGCAATCCGCCAGAAACGCCCGGATTTGTGGAAGAACAAAAATTGGATTTTGCACCACGATAACGCCCCTGCTCACACATCGGGAGAAAGTTGATTTGGTCGCATAAGGGATGGCCTCCTGGACGTGACAAATATCACCATGGTACTTATTGAATACCGGACGGGATTCGCGTGTAATAATTCATGTCGTCAAGGGAGAGTAGGAAGAGACCAAGAAACACCCCAAAGTATCTGGGTAACGATGAGGAAGGTGATTCCCCAAATTTCGGGAAATATGCAAATAAATCAAGAATGGTTGATGCAGCTTGATTCTTTTTTTTTTAAATCCGGTAGAACAGTGTTGTTCGTGGTTCTCTTTATATGTTTGAAGCCTTATGTAACCACAGGACAGTTCTATAATGGGTATAGAGAGCAAGCAACTTACCGTAGATCCCCAGAGGCAGGACAAAGTTGATGCCAATGAAGCGGATGTCGAAGGCCAGACAGATGCTGTAGCCGGTGAAGACAGCGAGGCCGGCAGAAGCCAGGGCGATGAGACCAGCGGCCATATCAGGCAAACCTCTGCGGTAGTTGGCCGCAGTCACCCCCACAACCAACGCTACCACTACCAACGTGAAGTAAGGCAGTACTCGGAGGATATCCTTGCCGAATTCCACCAGCGAAGAGAGCGAAGTCATTCTCTGGAGATTTAAATCAGGTACTGTCAACCCTTGAGCATCCAGAAACATCTGTTCCCAGAGATCTACCAAATGGCCGTACTTAGGATCCAAGTGGTAGGTGAGAGTAACGCTCCGGGCCGCCATGATATGATTCCCAGAGTCCAACGTCAATCCACCCAAGGCATTCCCGTAGAATTCAATCTTCCAGGAGGACAAGTCGAGCTGCAACGGGAACCTGATGCGGTACACTCCCCGCTCGATGTCCTTTATGGCGGTGCGGAGATGGAAGAAATGGTTCGGAGCACAGCCCTGAAAACACACATAGATCGAACTGCCAGTTAGACATACGTCTTACCATATATATGTCAAATTTGGACATACTTCTATTGGTATATATAAATACAGCACCTGCGGAAGAGCATTGCACACACAATGCAATAGTCGAGATCAATATTATTGTCATAAATTGATTAAATTCTTTGATATTTGGGGAGAGAACCAAAAATAAATATCAGAGTGATATAAGTTGTACCTTTTAGCATGTATATCGGGATACAGACAATACACTCATGGACAAAACTTAAGAAAGTTGTACCTTTTAGCATGTATATCGGGATTCAGACAATACACTCATGGACAAAACTTAAGGAAGTTGTACCTTTCAGCATATATATCGGGATTCAGACAATACACTCATGGACAAAACTTAAGAAAGTTGTACCTTTTAGCATGTATATCGGGATTCAGACAATACACTCATGGACAAAACGTAAGGAAGTTGTACCTTTCAGCATATATATCGGGATTCAGACAATACACTCATGGACAAAACTTAAGAAGGTTGTACCTTTTAGCATGTATATCGGGATTCAGACAATACACTCATGGACAAAACGTAAGGAAGTTGTACCTTATAGCATGTATATCGGGATTTAGACAATATACTCATGGACAAAACTTAAGGAAGTTGTACCTTTTACCATGTATATCGGGATTCAGACAATAACACTGAAAGATATTACAGTGACCTTTATTAAAGACAAACGAGATAACCAAGTATGAACAAAATTGCCTCTGTCTCCTTCAAAAAAATAGACGACCAGCGACATTCCTTAAGTTTTGTCCATGAGTGTATTATCACAAAGGAATTCTTTTGATCATGTATATATTTGCTACTATTTATATTTCACAATCATATTTACACAATATTTCAGTATAGTGAATAATAATTATATTGTAGCTATACCTCGTTGTGAAGTAGATTTGTTAAAAATAAAAAGTAGTTCTACGATGTTTAGACCATCGTAATTGACCGAAAATAGCATTTCAAAATCAGCATGTTAAGATGCATAAAAACATTTCATTTAAAATGTATGTTTGTGATCACCCAAAATATATTTATTAATAATTCCTTTAATTCAATAAAATAATTCCACAACAAAAATAATTTCGAAAATATTTTAAAACATGTAATTAAAATCGGCAAACAAAATAAAACTTCTCTTATATCAATAAAAATCATTTTATTTAAACATCAGACGACTATTTTTTTTAAAAGGGCGGGAAATTTTCAAATTTAATTTTAAAAGCGTACGTTTTCTTCATAAAAAAAAATCTATAAAATACACTAAAGAAAGAAAAAAAATTCGACACAAATATTTTTAAAATATTAATTTAATCGGTGTCACTCTTAATTAGTTGTTGAATTAATTTTTTACGTTAATTAAAAGTCGAATAAATACTTCACAAAGAACCTATTGAGATTTAAGCAGTTTTTACTGATACAGCTAAATCCTTTTATTTATTACTCTTTGAAAAGAGAAAATTTCTCTTTCGTTTTTTTTTTTTTTTTTAATAATGAAACTATTCGATCATTTGAGAATAAAAATAATTGAAAAGAGGGATGAAAGTATATCCGTAAAAAATAATAATCTTTTTAAAAATATATATTTATTTATCTTTTTATTAGTCTAAATTAGACAAGATCTTGGAGGTCGTGCTCATAAAGAAGTTCAAGAACTCTTCTTGGTTCTCTGTACAGGGATCCTTTGTCCTTTCCAATACAATTTAGTATATGTTGGGGAGTGGCCTCTTCGGTTTTGCATCTAGTGCACATGGGAAGCTTTTGGGCTCCCTCTTTAAAAATATATATTTAAATATATATAGTCTCCAAAGCTCTATGGACACAGCTTGCAGCACGCTGACGAGGGCCAACAGCCCGAAACGCGTACTTAGTTAGCTTTTCTTGATTAATAAAAAAAATGGGTATTTGGAACATTATGGAAAAATTTAAAAAATTAATGAATAGTTGATATTTATTCCGATAGATGGAGCAAACCATCAACAACTTTCAGTTGACCGATAAGGAGATGCTTTTTTTTTTTCTTTTTTTTTTTACTATATATTACGTTTTAAAACCAATAATATATGTTTAAAAGCAATATATAGGGGGTCGGTGGAAGGCTGGTTAAACCGTTTGGTTTCCGACCACTACGACCCGGGTTCGATTCCCGCATTGAAAACTTTTTTCTGTTTAAAAAAACTTTTTTTTAATGCTCCAATGGCCCCCGATTCTTGCAAAAGTGCAACCCCACCAGCGAGTGCAAATAACCAAACGGGGCTCTGGCACATTTGTAAGTGTAAAGTCGAACTGCTTTCACATGTGTAGACATGTGGTGCGCTTACAGTAAAAAAAAAAGCAGTCACTAACTACCCACCATGATTATCATGGCCTGTACCACGTGTACTAGGGATTAGCAAAAAAAAAAAAGCAATATATTTGGATGAAGACAATGTCCAATAGTTTCACGCGCAATTATCCAGATCGGATATAGCGTGTCTTGTGTGCAAAACTGCTAATAAATAAAAAAAATATATTTTAATCCTTAACGAAATAATACCATTTTTAGCGATTTTTTATCTGCGATGTGTACGCAAAATAAGATTCCTTTTTTAAATCTCTACAGACCTTACTGCAATGATATGATTTAATGAATGAGAGGGCTTGGCTCATCAGTAGTGAACCCTCTCAGCGGTTTCGCCAAATTAATCTCTAGACCGCTCTACTATTGTATTGGACTGGTTTTGTTATATACCCTGCATTTTCTATGGAAGGCAGCTAAACGCATTGCCAGTAAATTTATTTGTGTAAAATTTTAACGATAGAGGGCAATAAAATTTAATTTACTAAGATTCCTTTTAAAGAAAACAAATATTTCTACTGCCCTTACTGCAATGATAAAATACTGTATTGACCTGGCTCATCAATGGTGAATTTAAAAAATACTCTTATTCAAAATCAAAAATATATTTTTCACATAAATTTCTGTCTATTAATACTGTAACAAAGTATTTATTATTTTATTAGCAGAGTATTATTTTTTATGTTTATATTTTGCTATACTCTGTACACTTTCCCTCTTTTGCTTTTCTTTTGTTTATCATTCATAGTTTGTTCTTGCCTGAAATAAATTGCTGTCTCATCCCCAAGTTGGTCTTCCCTAATTTTCCACGTGGCAATATCTTTGATTCAAATAATTTTTATTGATAAAGCTCTCGTATATTTTTAAAAATGTAATTTAACTTTTAGAGCCTATATATTACAAACACCTTTAATAACTATAATTTTAAAAAAGAGATATATATAAAAATTTGTTTAAAAAAAACACCAACACCCAGTTTTGAACCAATTCGAGAAAACCAAGTCATAGGATATAGGATTACGTCACGCCACGTTTAAACATAAAGTAATTCACCTGCAAGTTATTTCAGGCCTTACTTATTTTGTAAAAGGAGTTTTTTTTTATATATATAAATTTTATTTTCTACGCCACAATTATTCAAATATTCATTAATTTCAATCGATATAGGATAAAAAAAAAATTATTGAAGTGGATATTTTTTGATGTCACCGTTCATCTTTTTTTTTTTTTTTTTAAGAGACAGAGGCAATATTGTTTACACTTGGTTATCTCGTGTGTCTTCAATAAAGGTCAATGTAATATATTTCAGAGTTATTGTCTGAATCCCGATATACATTCTAAAAGGTACAACTTCCTTAAGTGTTGTCCATGAGTATATGAGGTACACATGCACAGATAGACAAAGAACATACCTTAAGATTCCGAGCGCAGAGATCCGGGAAGCTCCAGGTTTTGTTATTGCCATCCACCATTTCCAAGGCTCGAACCCTACGGTCAAGTTCTTCTACCTGTCTATAGAGCTTGGGCCTTAGGATACTTCCGCCATCTCGAGCTGTGATGAGCAGGGTGCCATAGGAGCGGAATTTGGGTTCTCTTCCTTGCTCGAAACCTTTCGAGTAGTTAGTGGCGTAGAAGGTATCTACGATAGGTTTGGAGGCGCCGTAGAGACCTCCCTGGTAGCTGTAGAGTTCGTCCATGTCGTTGTAGATGGCCAGCCGAGGTAAGAACAAGCCGGTGAGCAGGGCACACACCATGATGGGGTAGATCACCATGGAGTATGGGTGTCTACCCACCAGTCGCCCATAGTGTTCCAGTAGTTCCTTGTAGTGCCAGCTGGACAGTCTCATGGTGCCCTGGACATATCATACCTATCTTGGAATCACACACTTTGGTGTCTACACCACATTCAGGACCTGAGATAGAATCCCACACTAGGTACGTTTTTATAAAGAAAATATTGCTCACCAATAGCTCCCATTTCTTACAAAAGTCCAACCCTAACAGTTAGTGCAAGTAACTATACGGGGCTCTGACAAATTTGTAAGTGTGAAAGTCGAATGGTGTGAGATTTCCATGTATGTCGATATATGGTACATTGACAGTAAATGCAGTCGCTAACTACTATCCACCATGATTATCATAGTCTGTACCACGCATACTAGGGATAATAATAATAATAATACACCAAATATTTGAAGGTAGAGGATACCTATCCGGTGAATTCATATTTCTTTAAAATAAAATTTAATAAACGTCCACACACTGAGTTCTCTGGAATAAAACAGAAGAATATAGTTTTTCAAAAATTGTTTATATAACACACAAAAATGTAATATATTTTTCTCCCCCTTTCAATATCATTAATATTTAAAACATGTAAATAATAATTTGTATATAGAAATAGTATTTATCATCAATTTATTATCGTGATACTCCTGTTGAAGGACTGACAAGTCCGAAAGCTTGAAAATAAAAAGTTGAACAAGAAACTTTTTTTTTTTGCTTATCCCTATTACACGTGGTACAGGCCATGATAATCATGGTGGGCAGTTAGCGACTGCTTTTACTGTAAGTGCACCACATGTCTACACATGTGAAAAGAAGTTCGACTTTACACTTACAAATGTGCCAGAGCCCCGGTTTGGTTACTTGCACTCGCTGGTGGGGTTGGACTTCTGAAAGAATCAGGGGCCATGGAGCATTTTTTTTTTAACAGAAAAAAGTGTCCAATGCGGAAATCGAACCCGGGTCGTAGTGGTCGAAAACCAAACGGTTTAACCAGCCTTCCACCGACCCTCTGAAACTTAACCCTGGAAGCTTTATTTATTTTATAAGAAGAAAATATTAACTATAGGGCCGCGCCATCCCTATATATATAAAAGTCAGTGTGTGTATGTATGTATGTGTGTATCTATGTCGGCTATACACGTCCACAATACGTAACTAATCTGACTGAGATTTTAACAGTATGTAGAGTAGAATCTGGAAAAACTTATAGTGAAAATTGCAGGTCTCTATCCCGAATATTCTTCGAGTTATTTGCAAATTGCGTTGCAAATTTGCCTTTTCGCTCGCAAGCAGCGCCTCTAGCGGTGAAGATGGGAGGTAATATCAGCTGACCTAATGTACATGTAAAACGTGTTTTGACAGGACATAGAGAAAAATCTGAAAAAGATATTTATCGGATTTTTAGCCAATAAAAAATAAAATTGACAGGTTCTGGGCAAAAATAGTTGTTTTTTTAGTCAGAAAATGATGATGACAATATTGTTGTATCATGTTTGATTATCGGGAATTATATCGGGAAAAAATCCAAAAAGATGAGACCACGGGCGAAGCCAGTTCATTTTTAGTGTGCAGGAACAAAATTCTAACAGAAAAACATTCATTCGAGCAGAAGACACAAAGCCAGATCATCTCTTTATAAAAATATCGCTTCTCTGACCCAAAGTTTGGAGCGGGACGTTTCACAAGAATGACATCCACGGCGCCAATTTATAATTGTAACGAATAGTATTTGAATAAAAACATTTAAACGGGTAAAACCTGGGCGTTGCCCGGGTCATTCGGCTAGTATATATATAAAAAAAGAAAACATTTAAGCACACACGTAAGTTTATTTACATATAAAATAAATTTCTACTTTCCTTACTGCGATGAAAAATATATAGTGCGGGCTTGGTTCCTCAGTGGTGAATATATATCAAACACACATCATTTACATAATCTCATTTTATAGAAAAATTTGGTTCTTTCAAAGTTCTTTGGATAATTTGAGAGAAAATGCGATAATTTATCGAGATATAGAAGTTAATAAAAAATACATTTAAAAATAATCTTAATCAATGCTATATTCTCTATTTGTGTGTCTAGTCCCAACAATAAAATAAATATATATTCATAAAACATTTACATAAATAAATTCGAAACTATTATAGACGCGTAATATTCTTTTTAAAATAAAACAATTTCTACTGTCCTTGCTGCAATGGAAAAATTAATGGGAAGGCCTGGCTCATCAGTGATGAACCCTCCCAGCGGTTTCGCCAGTTTAATCTACCATACTGCTGTTATATTGCCTTTTTCGATCTTCCTTTTATAGTGATACTGATGCTAGATTCTTAGATTGAGTATTTTTACATTGCAGTAAGGGCAGTAGAAATTGTTTTATTTTAAAAAGAATCATACGCGTCTATAATAGTTTCCATTTTTCATAACAGATGGCGCGCTAATGCATGATAACATAAAATCTTCACTGAAGGTGTGACAGAGTGTACAAAGCTGCCCTCTGAGTTTGAACAATCCCTTGGATGTAGCGTGCTTCTTGGCCTCAACTGTGGAATTCTATCTTTACATTTCTCTATTTCTAGAGAACATTATTTTTATTTGGTATTATATATATTACAAGCCGTGCGAATGTATCTGGCTTCACCCCGGTACTATTTGGGCACATCTCAACCATCTTTTGTTATATTAAAATCGGTTAGGTAATTTCAATCACAATAAAATTATACCCAATGACAGTGTTCACATTTGGGGGTAAAATGTCCCTAACTGCCAATACACATGTACCTGATGATTGTTTCCTCATTTGCCATCCAGGTGGGGGGGAAAATACACACAAAGCTTTATTTTAGACCACCGGTCTTATACAGATTCCCCACAGGAAGAAAGGAATAATAGATAGAGCTCCTATACTCCAGGCAGCGCAGCACCCAACAACAGCCTCCAGGTCCGACGTATATCCAATGGCCACACGTTCCTTCGTGTATACGTCATGGTTAGCGAATCACTGAACAGACTAGTGTGGAATCAGCCGCGTTCTAGTCTTCGATTTCCTCATCCAAATGGACCACGGCATTCGGCGATTCTATTAATCTCTTCCGAACAGTAACAATATATATATTTTAACACACTGACTTCAACCAAAAATTCTGATCCCTTGGTGGGTGTTGAATTAAAGAAGTAGAGATAGAATCTCATAGAATTTGACATTTGCTACCAAGATAAGAGGACTCTATTCTTTAACAGTATACACAAAAAACATAACGCAAAAAAGCAACCAATCAAATTTATTCATTAGCCTTACCTGTGCTTCTCCTAGTGATAAAAATCAGAACTACAGAAAATTGGTTTACGATTTATTAAAATTTTCGAATTATTTTATTATTATTTTTATAATATGTTAATCTATATTTTTAGCTACCTTCATGTGGAATTTATTAAATGTTTGATTCGGTAGGTTCGGCGGAAAGTGTAAAAAAACATCAATTAAGTATTTCATTTTCATATGAAGAGATAAAGAGAAAAGATTTTAAAATTAAACATAGATATGTCTAACCAAATTACACTCATGGACAAAACTTAAGGAAGTTGTACCTTTTAGCATGTTTATCGGGATTCAGACAATACACTCGTGGACAAAACTTAAGGAAGTTGTACCTTTTAGCATGTTTATCGGGATTCAGACAATAATTCTGAAAGATATTACAGTGATATTTATTGAAGATACACGAGATAACCACTAAGTGTGAACAAAATTGTCTCTGTTTCCTTAAAAAAAAATATTGACGACCGACTAAATCAAATACTTACACTTCATTAAGTTTTATCCATGAGTATATTTGTTTAGTTAACCCAGGTTTCTGGAGAGCGTGGACACAAGAAGACGCCAACTTCCCGAGAAACCAAAAAACGAGAAATAAATTATGTGGGGACACACATTTATGTAATCAAAGCAGACGATAAGATTGAAAGATGTCAGTCGTCAAGCAAAGATAAAAATGATGATGTCCTTGGTCGATGATAATTTTATAATGTTCGTCTGTTTATTTGAAGCCAGCCAATCACAGTTACCCATCATTGTCTGTTACATTGAACTGTCTTTTGGTTTTAATTGTAAGCTTCTAAAATTTTTGTGAGATTTCTCACTTAACAAGAAATAATTTGTAAGTCCTCCATCCTTCTAATGATAACAGTTTTCTGAGTTAAAAAGTTTTTTTTTTTTAACGTAAATATAGCTGCATATATTATCATGAAATATGCGCGTATTTTTTACTCCTGTTTTATAACTTACTAGCGATCGAACCCGACTTCGCCCATTTTGTAACTGAATTAAAGTTTGCATAACCAAATTTGTTTTTTAACACAATGATATCATATCAGTAGTAGTAAAAAAAATCATTATTTATATCATCGCCATCATTTTTTATCTCAAAATAAACTCTTGGACAAAACTTAAGGAAGTTGTGAAAATTAGAAACTATTTTAGACGCGTAAGATTCTTTTTGAAATTAAACAATTTCTACTGCCCTTACTGCAATGAAAAATTAATGGAAGGGCCTGGCTCATCAGTGGAAGTTGTACCTTTTATCATGTATATCGGGATTCAGACAATAACTATGAAAGATATTTGATACACAATGACCTTTATTAAAGACATGCGAGATAACCAAAGTGTGAACAAAATTACCTCTAAAATGAAAGAATTTAAAAGCACGAATGTTTCTTTTATACATAATACAAACTTCTACTGCCCTTACTGCGATGAAAAAATATGTATTGGGAGGGCTTGGCTCATCAGTGGTGAACCCTCCCAGCGGTTTCGCCAATTTAATCCACCAGACCGCTTCTCAGAGCTCTAATACTGTATTGGAAGATTCTGCTTATATACGCAGCATTGAAGGATGGAATCTCAGAAATGGTTTTCAAGAAAACTATGGACATAAGCTTATAGGACAGTAGAATTACATCCAAATAGTTGCATCGAGCAATGCTCTTCCGCAAACAATAAAGAATAAAATAATATTTGAATGTAATTCTACTGTCCTATAAGCTTATGTCCATAGTTTTCTTGAAAACCATTTCTGAGATTCCATCTTTCAGTGCTGCGTATATAAGCAGAATCATCCAATACAGTATTAGAGCTCTGAGAAGCGGTCTGGTGGATTAAATTGGCGAAACCGCTGGGAGGGTTCACCACTGATGAGCCAAGCCCTCCCAATCCATATTTTTTCATCGCAGTAAGGGCAGTAGAAGTTTGCATTATGTATAAAAGAAACATTCGTGCTTTTAAATTCTTTCATTTTATATGTATAGATGGCGCGTTATTGCTTTGTGTTAAAATTACCTCTGTTTCCTTAAAAAAAAAAACAGACAACTGGCGACATCAAAATACGAAACTTCCTTAAGTTTTGTCCATAAATTTATGTTAACTGACTATATAAAGAAATGAGGAACATTTCGATTTGTGGTGTGGGATTCCCCACCAAATATTCAAATGTTCTTGGCTAAGCCAATCGCCATCCGCACCCGCCAATGTGATCAGCATCCCTCATGCCACTGCAGTATCTGATGGGGAAACCAAGCAACTCGGGCATGGAACAGGCAAACAAGCTGGTCTGAGCTTATCGACCAGGACAAACTACTCCCAATGGAGGAAGACAACACCGGCTTCACCACGGTCGACGCAGGCCGGGAAAGACCTTCCGACTCTGAAACTTTTGGCTGGAAAAACAAGAGGGGCTGTGTCCAGACAGCGGCCCCGAACACAAAAGAAGGAAAACAACCCCTTCTGCCAAGCCCAGAGTAGAATGTACCAACTCAAGGCAGAAGCAAGCGGACTTCTGAGCCAAGTCGGTAAGGTAGACCAATGTGTCTATCTGGAATTTTGCCTGGATTTTAGCCAGGTTCAGTACTATCTGACGCTGGAAGCAAAACTAGGCAAAGTCTGTTCAGAAACTAATGTCCTGTTGGAGAAACTGGGGCTACATCTGCCTTCCTAGGGTGGGTTGTAGTCTTATACGGAGAGGCAGACAGCGTCATCCAGGTTGAAGATGTCTACACCAAGGCCTTCCCGCTTCTCAACGGGGTGAGGCAGGGCTGCCGTCTCAGCGCCGTTCTCTTCAGCATCGAAGTTGGGCTTCTTCTAAGCTGACTCGAGAGGATCTGGGGCCGCGGTTACCTATGCGGCATTATAAGCATTGAACGGATTCACCTCTGGGAATCTCCTGGATGTCCGAGTCACTGACTGTCCTGAGCTACGCCATCATTGCAAGGAACACCTCCTAGCCCTGCTGAGGCTATTTTTTAATTTATATTTTAGACATATTTATATGTAATTCATGCATATATTTATCATGATAATTTTTGTATTTAACCATATATGAACGATATGATAAAAGTAATTTCAATCTCTCTCTATATTATATTAGACAACCCGAATGACCCGGGCAACGCCCGGGTTTTACCCGATTAAATGCTTTTATTCAAATACTATTCGTTACAATTATAAATTGGCGCCGTGGATGTCATTCTTGTATAATATATAAATGAGTTTTAAAAATTGTAAAAAAAAAAAATGCATCAGCCGGGAATCGAACCCGGGTCGCCCGAGTGGCAGGCGAGCATTCTACCACTGAACCACCGATGGTTATGAGAAATGGCCATATTTGGGTATTTATTCCATTCACAAAAGCAAACGGTGACAGAATTGATTAAGAAAGAATTGATTATGACGCTGATAACTGTATATAAAGATTATTAATATTGTCGCGAAGAAAAATAATTAAATTGAATTCCGAATTACTTTAAATATTTATTTAATTAGTTATATATGAAAGATTTAAAATATAAAAGTTACTATGTACATGAGCCAAATCGACCCAGCAGTTAGAGCAAGAGGGGAGAACTGTCCTCCTTCCACGTGGCGCCACTGTTTTCTCCGACCGTCCGTTCCAGTCCAGATAAGAGGGAATACTCTGTTCTCCTGACATTATAATGTATTAGTGCGCCATCTGTCGTAAGAAATGTCAACTATTTTTGACACGTATAATTCTTTTTGAATTAAAACAGTTTTCTACTCTCTATAGGCATTGTATATAAATCCAAGAAGACTTAGGTCAGAAGGACATCCCGGGTAGTTGGCGACTTCTGTACGCTCCAGGAACCTGGGTTACTTAAATAAATAATACTCTCTATACTGAAATTATGAAATAATGAGAGGTTCTGGCTCATCAATGATAAATGCTGGAATGCGTGTGTGTGTTGAAATTATCGTCTGCTATTTTAAAAGCTCCTAGTCCTGGGAAATAGAATCCTTCGAGAAAGTAGAACAGCCCTCAGATATGCCAATAAGTTATAAATATCTAATAAGCATTCCAATAGAATGCCAGACTAGCTTGTAATAGGGACCTATAAAACCTATGAAAATAATAAATTATTATTATTTTTTTTTGCTTATCCCTAGTACACGTGGTACAGGCCATGATAATCATGGTGGGTAGAAGTAGGCGGCTGCTTTTATTGTAAGTGCTCCACATTGTCTACAATTTACAATTGTGAAAATCAGTTCGACTTTACACTTACAAATGTGCCAGAGCCCCGTTTGGTTACTTGCACTCGCTGGTGGGATTGGAACTTTGCAAGAATCGGGGGCCATTGGAGCATTTTTTTTTTTTTTTAAATCGGGAAAAAAGTGCCCAATGCGGGAATCGAACTCAGATCGTAGCAGTCGAAAACCAACAGTTTAGATCATCCTTCCACCAACCCCCCATAAATTCAATGATAAAACGGAGTGAATAGCCATTTAATTAAGAAGTATTAGTGTATACAGCTTCTATATTTTTAATATATTAAATTAATACACCTTCTTTTATATTTATTAATTAATTTAAATGGTGTAAAAATTTATTTTTAAAATGCTTAATATTTTCAGCCTAATTGATTATTTTATAAAAATTTTATATTTATTCTCTTCAAATATTGCAAAAGCTTTAAATGATGTTGAGAAAAACTATGTGTGCAAAATTCCTCTGATTTTTATTTAGAAGAAAGAAACCATGGTTTCGAGCCACGAGTTCTTCAACAAACAAAATTTCAATGTGACACTTGAAGTCTATTGGCTCCTTATAGAATTCGTGGCTTTGAAGTTTGCTCCTTTTTGCTAAACAAAAACAAGAAACCATATCAACTCAATTTGTATTCAACACATACACAGTATTTATTCCTGCAATTAAGAATTTTTATAAAAACAATATATTAACACAAAGCAATAACGCGCCATCTATACATATAAAATGAAAGGATTTATATGTATAGATGGCGCGTTATTGCTTTGTGTTAATTTATGCCTAACTGGCCTTGTCTTTATTGTTTGCGGAAAAACATTTCTCGATGCAAATATTTGAATGTAATTCTACTGTCCAGAGGGGAATCATGTATAGGGCTGGATGCCCCAATAAAAAGGCTTGTGTGTGTGTGTAATTCTACTGTCCTATAAGCTTAGGTCCATAGTTTTCTTTAAAACCATTTCTGAGATTCCACCCTTCAGTGCTGCGTATATAAGCAGAATCGTCCAATACAGTATTAGAGCTCTGAGAAGCGGTCTGATGGATTAAATTGGCGAAACCGCTGGGAGGGTTCACCACTGATGAGCCAAGCCCTCCCAATATATTTTTTTCATCGTAGTAAGGACAGTAGAAGTTTGTATTATGTATAAAAGAAACATTCGTGCTTTTAAATCCTTTTATTTTATAAAAAAGAATATATATTTGTTAATAATCTTTTTGAAAATAGAGCAACCCATAATTAAATCCTTAAGTAAAAAGGCATATATTGGATCAAAATATCATTAATTTTACCAATAGATACCAAAAGATTTGTTAATAAGAAATTTGAAGTATTTTTGACGTGTATTATTCTTTCAAAAGAACTCAATTTTCTACTGCCCTTACTACAAGGAATGACAGAGGTATGTCAGTAGAGCGTCCAATCAGATCAAGGAATGACAAAAGTATGTCAGTAGAGCGTCCAATCAGATCAAAGAATGACAGAGGTATATCAATTAACCGTCCAATAAAAACAACATATTTGCATCTCCAAGGAGAAAGAACAGTAGCCAAATGTTTACTTGCGATAAACGCTGCTAGATAACTACAAGCTCGATTCTATCACCAAGAATCATACGTGTCAAAAAAATAGTTTAAAATTCTTGAAACAGATGGCGCCCTAATACATTATATTACTATTTGATGATTCTCTATGATGGCATTAATTAGAATGAAGAGATATAAGATGAATCAACATTGAAGCTGTCAGCAGCAACTCTGTCTGAGATTGAAGGAGCGTCTATCATCACCCTCCTGTATCTATCATCATCATTTCTATCTCTCGTTGATAGAATCTAGCTTGTAGTTATCTAGCAGCGTTTATCGCAAGTAAACATTTGGCTACTGTTCTTTCTCCCTGGGGATGCAAATATGTTGTTTTTATTGGACGCTCTTAATTGACATATCTCTGATTCTTTGATCTGATTGGACGCTCTACTGACATACCTCCGTCATTCCTTGATCTGATTGGACGCTCTACTGACATACTTCTGTCGTTCTTTGTTCTGATTGGCCGTTCTACTGACATACTTCTGTCATTCCTTGATCTGATTGAACGATCTACTGACATACTTCTGTCATTCCTTGATCTGATTGAACGCTCTACTGACATACCTCTGCCATTCCTTGATCTGATTGGACGCTCTACTAACATACCTCTGCCATTCCTTTATCTGATTGGACGCTCTACTGACATACCTCTGTCATTCTTTGATCTTATTGGACGCTCTACTGACATACTTCTGTCGTTCTTTGTTCCGATTGGCCGTTCTACTGACACACCTCTGTCATTCCTTTATCTGATTGGACGCTCTACTGACATACTTCTGTCATTCCTTTATCTGATTGAACGCTCTACTGACATACTTCTGTCATTCCTTTATCTGATTGAACGCTCTACTGACATACCTCTGTCATTCTTTGATCTTATTGGACGCTCTACTGACATATCTCTGTCATTCTTTGATCTGATTGGACGCTCTACTAACATACCTCTGTCATTCTTTGATTTGATTGGACGCTCTCTCTCTCTACTGACAAACCTCTTTCATTCCTTGATTTAATTGGATACTTCAGACTCCAGACTCTCTTGTTTGCTATTATTGATCTCTGCAGTATTTCATCTTTTTTATAATTTCGAATTAGTTTTAACTAAACTCTAAATTTATGTTTAACTCTCTATATAACAAATATTAAGGCGTATTTTAACCGTATATTGCTCTAAATTTCTCAATATGTATATATGGTTGTTTGCGAACTTGCACTCTCATGGCGTTTGTTCCGCAGGTTTATAAAACACAAACACATTATAGAAAATAGCACAAAAGGGATATTGTACCGGGATTAGGTGGATAAATATTAAGGAAAAAGGCATCTCCTGATTGATCAACTAAAAATAGCTGGTGGATTGCGCCATCTATCGGAATTTATATCAACTACTCGTTAATTTTGAATTATACCAGAATTTTCCAAATTCCCTTTCTTGATTAAACAAGAAAAGCTAACCATGTACGCGTTTCGGGCTGTTGGCCCCCATTAGCGTGGTGCAAGCTGTACCTCAACGACCAAAAATGCTGTTCTTTGAGGTTTCTTGATATATCAAGGAATGGGTGTTTAAGGCTGGAAGAGTGTTAGAACGCCAAACTATATTGAAAAATAGTACACAAGTGAAATTATAGATGACTCCTAGTTTTTACGTTCATTTTGACGAGAGAGGTGCCTTATTCTTGTATAGAAAAGTAAAAATGTTCTTTGATCAGTGTTATAAACTATAAGAGAAAGGTACAAACGTGGTTAGCTTTTCTTGATTAATCAATAAATGCTATTTTTGGTCAATTCTTGAATAATTAAAAATTAGCGATTAGTTTATATTTATAGATGGAAATTTTGCCGGGAGGATATTGATCTAAAGAGACAAGGGTCGCCTCTCCCGTCAAAATAGACATCAAAACTAGACGCCATCTATTGACCGTCACCGCAAACTAGCGGCCTCGGGTCGGTAACAAAGCCACAACACCAGCTTTGGAAAACTGAAAAGCGTCCACTTAGAGACCATGGTTTCGGGCTAATGGCCCTCGTCAGTATAGGGCTAACTTTATTCCATGAGATCCACACGGGATCTAATGGAATCTTGACAATCTGCCAAATAGGTGTTTAGCTGGCAATGCTGGTGTTGAGGCTTTTCCCCGACCCGAGGCCGCTAGTTTGCGGCGACGGTCAATAGATGGTGTCTGGTTTTGACGTCTATTTTGACGGGAGAGGCGACCTTTGTCTCTTTAGTTTATATTTATTCCGACAGATGGCGCAAGCCATTAGTAGCTTTCAGTTGCACAATCAGATGTCTTTCTCTTAATGTAAAATATATTTTTGTACCTTATATTAAATTTATATTAATAATATTTGACCAAAATATGGATGAATTTTACCGGGATAAATACTTATTCTGGAAAATGAGTAACTTTCTTTATTTCGACACCAGAATCTATAGAAGTTAAGCTCTCTCTAATATAAAAATTACATACTTTGTTCAAGAAAATAATAATTAAATCCTATAATTATTGATAATATGCTACCATATAGATATAATACAGACAATAATGTAGACTGTACACTTTGCCTATATTGGCAATATGTCAATAAATTATGTTAATTATCAATTGTCTATATATAGCTATAATGTGGTGGTTTGTTTGCCAAGTGGGTATTCAGAACATATGCAAATGATCACATTAACGTACCTATTTGCATATTTTCGGAGCAAAATAAATTATTATAATGATGATGAAATATATTAATGAAATGCTCTCATTACGACAATAGCAAATACAACACACACACACGTAATTATATTATATAAATAATACAATATAATATAATGCGGCTTGTGATTGCAAAACGACATTTTAAAACTATTCCGCATGTGTTTCTTTTCAACTAAAAATCAAAGTTCATTTCAAGGAGAAATAACGATTATTTCTAACCTTTGGGATGAGGTATGAAAGGGTGAATTGTGAAGAGTAATGATAAACGGAAAAATAAAAGTGTCCAGGGATGGGAATCGAACCCACACTGTTCCGCTTACCGGACAGATGCCATGTCCACTAGGCTACCCTGGACATATTTTTCCGTTCGTAAATAATACATAAAGTAATTTATAATACAATATAATATAATGCGGCTTGTAATTTTTTTTTTTTGTAAAACGATATAAAAAATATCATCAAATATATAATAAATTAATATTTGTTAAAACAATATTTTTCGTTAGGCAAACATTTACTCGGGAAGAATTAAGGTGAAGCCAGAAGTCATTAGTATAAAATATAAATATATAATGTTATACAGTAAAAATACCTCCCTGTAAAGGACAACACCCAATTTCAGAGCCAAAGTATCCTTTAGGAATAGGTGTCCTCTTACTGGAGAGTTGCTAAATAGTAAAAATTGTAATTTTACAAATGAAAACTGCCCTTTATAGAGAGGTGTCCACTAGCGGAGTGTTGCTAAATAGTAAAAATTGTAATTTTACAAATGAAAACTGTCCTTTATAGAGAGGTGTCCTCTTACCGGAGAATGGCTAAATAGTAAAAATTGTAATTTTACAAATGAAAACTGTCTTTTATAGAGAGGTGTCCTCTTACCGGAGAATGGCTAAATAGTAAAAATTGTAATTTTACAAATGAAAACTGTCCTTTATAGAGAGGTGTCCTCTTACCGGAGAATGGCTAAATAGTAAAAATTGTAATTTTACAAATGAAAACTGTCTTTTATAGAGAGGTGTCCACTAGCGGAGTGTTGCTAAATAGTAAAAATTGTAATTTTACAAATGAAAACTGTCCTTTATAGAGAGGTGTCCTCTTACCGGAGAATGGCTAAATAGTAAAAATTGTAATTTTACAAATGAAAACTGTCCTTTATAGAGAGGTGTCCTCTTACCGGAGAATGGCTAAATAGTAAAAATTGTAATTTTACAAATGAAAACTGTCCTTTATAGAGAGGTGTCCTCTTACCGGAGAATGGCTAAATAGTAAAAATGGTAATTTTACAAATGAAAACTGTCTTTTATAGAGAGGTGTCCACTAGCGGAGTGTTGCTAAATAGTAAAAATTGTAATTTTACAAATGAAAACTGTCCTTTATAGAGAGGTGTCCTCTTACCGGAGAATGGCTAAATAGTAAAAATTGTAATTTTACAAATGAAAACTGTCCTTTATAGAGAGGTGTCCTCTTACCGGAGAATGGCTAAATAGTAAAAATTGTAATTTTACAAATGAAAACTGTCCTTTATAGAGAGGTGTCCTCTAGCGGAGTGTCCGCTAAAGGGAGGTTCTACTGTATATATAAAATAATAAACAAAACGGCTTTCAAGGATAAGTTTAATGTTTTATTGTATATTTTCTTCTCAAGCTTTCGGTTATAACAAAACCTTTTACAGGAGTAGAATATATGAGTACATGATATATACCCCTGTAAAAGGTTTTGTTATAATCGAAAGCTTGAGAAGAAAATATAAAATAAAAACGAAACTTATCCTCTCGAAGGCCGTTTTGTTTATTATTTTATGTAATACAGATAATTTATCATTTCCGTATAAAATGTTATAGCTTATCAATTATATTTTCTCTAGCATACACTCTTATAAACCTTTTGGATTATATATATGAATGTGGAAGGCTATAGGTTATTTGAAAATATCAGTAAGCCATATAAATATATATTAAAATTACAAATATATTCTCACAATGAGTATCTTTTTATTTTAAAAAAACTTCACAACGGGCTTACTATAATATTGAAGATCGAACGCTAGCTTTCAAGCGTTAATCGCTCTTCAACGGGCTTACTATAATATTGAAGAGCGATTAACGCTTGAACGTTAGCGTTTTTTTAAATAAAAAAAGGTACTCATTGTGAGAATATATTTGTAATTTTAATAAATTTTTCACAATTTTATCATGAATATATATATACTAGCCGAATGACCCGGGCAACGCCCGGGGTTTACCCAATTAAATACTTTTATTCAAATACTATTCGTTACAATTATAAATTGGCGCCGTGGATGTCATCCTTGTATAATATATAAATGAGTTTTAAAAATTGTAAAAAAAAAAAATGCATCGGCCGGGAATCGAACCCGGGGCGCCCGCGTGGCAGGCGAGCATTCTACCACTGAACCAAAAGCAAACGGTGACAGAATTAAGAACGCATGACGATGATAATTGTTTATTATCCGTGACAGAGGCGGCCGATGAGGAAAGACGGTCGTGACTATATATAGTAATATATAACGTCAAATATGTTTATATGAATGTTTGAGAAACCTATATAGCGCTCCCTCTCTTACATTCTGATATATATTTTAAAAGGTTTATAAAGTGTGTATATTATAAAATACAAATTATAGAATATATGACATTTAATATAAAGATATATAATACGGCTTATGACTGTAGAAGGAAATTTGACAATTATACCGCAAATGTTTCTTTTGAACGAAAAATAGAAATTTATTTTAAGGAGAAATAACGATTATTTCTAACCTTAGGGATGAAGTATGATAGGATGAATTGTGAAGAGTAATGATAAACGGAAAAATATGTCCAGAGTAGCCTAGTGGACATGGCATCTGCCCGGTAAGTGGAACACTGTGGGTTCGATTCCCATCCCCGGACACTTTTATTTTTCCATTTATCATTACCCTTCACAATTAATCCTATCAAAATTCATCCCTAAGGTTAGAAATAATCGTTATTTCTCCTTAAAATAAATTACGATTTATCGTTCAAAAGAAACATTTGCGGTATATTTGTCAAATTTCGTTCATAAAGATCTATATTTTGAAAATAGAGCAATCCATAAATAAATCTTTAATAAAAAAGGCATATATTGGATCAAAATATCATTTATTTTACCAATATTTCAGTTGACTGAACTCCAACCTTTATCAAGGTGTTATAACATTTTAAAGTGTTATTTAAAATGTTATAATACCTTGATAAAGGTTGGCGTTCAGCCAACTGAAATATTGGTAAAATAAATGATATTTTGATCCACAATATATGCCTTTTTTATTAAAGATTTATATTTACTATTTCTTACTATTAATTGAACACCATATGGATGGTGAAGCCACGGAAGTATCACCGGATTATTTACCCCACGACAAACCTCAATGAATGAGCCAACTGGACCACCCACCAGACTATGGAGCGGCCAACTAGGAAGAGTCTCGTTGAGGAAGTATTCCCTTCTTAAGACTGATTAAATTAATTAAATAAATTATTCTATTTTATAATTTTTACTGATAAATATAGTGAAGCAAAAAGTTGAATATTCTTTGAATGTGAAAGCTTGTAAAAAATAGGAACTTACCCTCTATTATTAATTTGTTTATTTTTTGCTTTGTCGTCTGTTTTTTCACAAGTTGAATCTGGTTAGAACGATGTATGTAAATTAGATGATTCTTTTGTTGCCTTAAATACGAGGTAATTAACTCGTTTCTATATATATCTAAAAATGTTTAAAGTTTTTTTTTTTAGTAAATTAATTTTATAAATCTGAGAGTTGTCTTCAAAAACGATCCACCATATAGCGTTTCAGCACAACTTTATATGAACAATGAAATCTCTTATTATAAGAGTCTATTCTATCAAAATACTAGTTTAAAGACCAATACCTATTTTATCACCATCATATAACACTTCCCTATATTTATAAGTTTTTTTTTTTCTTTCTTATCCCTAGTACACGTGGTACAGGTCATGATAATCATGGTGGGTAGTTAGCGACTGCTTTTTTTACTGTAAGCGCACCACATGTCTACACATGTGAAAAGCAGTTTGACTTTGCCCTTACAGATATGCCAGAGCCCCGTTTGGTTACTTGCACTCGCTGGTGGGGTTGGACTTTTGCAAGAATCGGGGGCCATTGGAGCATTTTTTTAACAGAAAAAAAGTGTCCAATGCGGGAATCGAACCCGGGTCGTAGTGGTCGAAAACCAAACGGTTTAACCAGCCTTCCATCGATGGCAGAGCGACATCTAGTGGAGCAAAATAAACTAAACGTTTATTTAGCTTGCTCCGTGATATTTGGCCAACCCAATTTCTTGATAGATCAAGAAAGGCCATCCACGAACGCGTTTCGCGCTGTTGGCGCTCGTCAGCATGGAATAGGCTGTACCTTTGCGACCAAAAATATGTTTGATCCCAGAGGTTTCTTGAAAAACAAGAAATGGGTATTTACTTGCGTAAATACGCTTAACACATGAAAAAAAACAATATAAAAATAAATAAAAAGGTCAGGTGTTGCTATTGAAAATAAAAAAGACATATTTCCTGACCAGGAGCACAAGGCGCTCTGCCTTCTGTAAAGCACATGTGCTCCTGGTCAGGATATGCCTTTTTTTTTAATTTTTAATATCAACACCTGACCTTTTTATTTTTATATTGTTTTTTAATATGCAAGTATATATAATTCTTTAAACTTTTCATTATAAATCTATTTTTCTATGATTAGATTGCCTATCATGGAAATGTTTTGATTATCCTAATGATAATAAAAAAGCTAGTTCCAGCGAGTGGTAGTAAAGGGATCAGTTAAAGAGTTCCACTTACCCCCTGAAGAAATCTATCCAAAAGAAGGACTTAGAAGATACTCTCTACGCTCTATATACCTGATAGGATTGATAACTTTCCAGCCTTCTCATTGGTCGGTTTGTTAGATCCTCCTCTCTCCCTCTGTACTACTACTTAGAAAGATACGATCTCGAAAGTGTCACCTATATTTTTATTTGTTGAAAAATCAAAATTCCCTATAAACGTCAATTCTTTTATTATATCGTTTAAGCATATATTTATTTATTTATTTATTTAACAGTTGGGAGAGACACGCCATATCCACAATTTGGATAATTGCGTGTATATTTTAAATTATATACAATTAATACAATTGAACATTGGAAATCATTAAAATTAAACGTTCGATGTCACAAATTTTACATATAGTAATTATAAGTAGTAGCTTGAAATATATACAGTCAACACTTTCGCCTCAAAATATACATCCTGCAGAATCTATTAAACTTGATGTATTGGTCTTTATTGCGCAAGCAGCTTGTTTTGTATTAGTCAGGTAAAGTTGGTTTTCTTCCCTTAGATCAGAAGTTAATGGACAGTTTATCAGAAGGTGTTCAGGGGTTTGTTGTTCGTTTCCACAAGTGCATGCAGGTGAACCAATTTTGCCAATTCTAAACAAATATGTGTTGAAGTCACCATGTCCAGTAAAAAATTGAACGTTATAGAAGTTGGGTTGAACATAGTTAGGAATTCTTCACTTTATTGAAGACACACGATATAACCAAGTGTGAACAAAATTGTCTCTGTCTTCTTCATCTTCTTCTTCTTCAAAAAAAAAAAAAACCGACGACCAGCAACATTAAAGACTTTTCACTTCTTCAATTTTTGTCTATGAGTGTATTTAGTTTTTCGCACCAGTACAGAACGTAACAGTTGATAATAATGTGTCATACAACACCATTTTTATAAAATTCAGAAAAAATCCAACAATCAGTATACTATGGTTTCAATCTATGGCTTTCAATAGCCATGTTGAAGCTTGCGAAATTGTAGGGCCGATTTATCGTTCCAGAATACAACATGAAGTTGCACGGAAGAATGGTATTCTTGTACCACCTGTATAGGTTATACACAGAGAAAAAAATTATATAATAAAAACACATATATTGGATTGAAAAAAAGGATTTCGGTTGGCTATACGTCAACCTTTTTCAAGGCATAACAACGTATTTACACATTTAAACGGATTTTACCTAAATTGTATGTATGCGTAATACACCCAAAGACAACATTTCGCTAAAATTAAATGCAACTATTTTACATATGTGAAAAAACAGTACAAATGTAATATTGTACTGGGATGAGGTGCATAAATTAATAAAAAAGGCTTCTCCTTATCGTGCAACTGAAAGTTGCTGATGGCTTGCGCCATCTATCGGAATAAATATCAACTATTCTCGTTGATTTTTAATTATTCCAGAATTGGCCAAATACCCATTCTTGATTAATCAAGAAAAGCTAACCACGGACGCGTTTCGGGCTGTTGGCCCTCATCAGCGTGGTGAAAGCTGTATCTCAACGACCAAAATAATTGGTCATTAAGGCATCCTGAAAAATCATGAAACGGGTAGTTAAGGCCATATGTTTTTACAAGAAATTATAAATTCTTGTTTAAGAGAGTCATAAATCAGACATGTCATACAGGTTGGGTTTTTGTCTGAATTTACCAAAACTGATGTTATGGCTCCTTCTTTATCTCATCACTAGTAAAGTTTTCACTAGGGTACACTGTGCCATCGTTCTTATGAACAATTAAAAGGATAAGTGTCTCTTTTGGTGCATTTATATTTTTGGTCTCAGTGGTACAGCCTACTCCACGCCGACGAGCGCCAACAGCGCGAAACGCGTTCGTGGATGACTTTTCTTGATTTATCAAGAAATTGGGTTGGCCAAATATCAGGGAACAGGTTAAATCAATGTTTACCAGGTCTATTAGTATGAAACGCGAAAATTTTCAGTGAATTCAAAAGTTCACCAATTCCATACAACAAAAGATTTTTTATTCAAAGTAATTGTCCTGATTAGCTATACACTCGGACCACCTTTCAGGCAATTTTCGAATTCCTTGTCTGAAAAATTCTATTCCTTTTGAGTCGAACCAGTCAAAAAGCCATTTTCGGAGTATGTCTAAGTTCGAAAATTCCTGTTTTTTTAGGGCGTGTCCTAAAGATGTGAAAAGGTGGTAGTCCGACGGCGCTAAGTCTGGTGAGTATTGCGGGTGAGGTAAGAGTTCTCAGCCCAAGTCTTTTATGGTGTTTTTGACCACTGTAGCGTTGTGGGCTGGAGCGTTGTCATGCTGCAGTATCAGCTTGTTGTGCTTTTCACGCAATTCCGGTCTTTTTTCATTCAATGCCTCTCTCAAACTGTGCATTTGTTGTTCGTAGCGACTAGTATTGACCGTTTCGCCAGGTTTCAGGAGCTTGAAATATACTACGCCGGTCTGGTCCCACCATACGCAAAGCATTGCCTTTTTTCCTAAGCGATTGGGCCTAGGCTTCCGTTTTGAAATTGGCCGAGAAGGCCCCACGACTTTTGGCGCATAGGATTGCTGAAGTGGATCGATTTCTCATCAGAAGTTACGATTCGGTGCAAAAATGACTTCTTTTCATGCCTGGCGAGCAGCCCTTCGCAGGTTACCAGACGCCGTTCTTGCTGCCTTTCGCTCAACTCGTGGGGGACCTATCTGGAAAGCTTTTGGGTCATTATGAGGCTGTTTAAACGTAGGGAAACAGAACCTTGAGACACCTGGAGCTGTTTCGCGAGTTTCTCCTGTGTTTGGGTACTGTCGTCATCCAACAAAGCTTGCAGTTCAGCTTCCTCGAACTTTTGGTGCGGTTTTCCACGTGGTTCATTATCAAGTTCGAAATCGCCACTTTGGAATTTTTTAAACCACCTGTAACCCTGTGATTTGCTCAGAGCGTGGTCGCCGTGAACTTCCTCGAGCATTCGGTGGGCTTTAGTGGCACTTTTCTTTCAGTTGAAGGCGAACAACAAAACTTCCCGCAAATGGGCACATTTTGGCTCGGAAATCACCATTTTCCACGGGCTCCAGAAATTTTCCACGATTTGAATTTTTCTAAAACTCCACACATGCTGATGCCACATGAGTCAAAAACAAAATGCCTTCAACAGCGCCACCATCGGCTCAAATAAAGTTGCACAGCGCCCTCTGGCAGCCATTTTCGCGTTTCATATTAATAGACCTGGTAGTTGATTTCTGTTCCACCAGATGGCGCTCTGCCTTCTGAAAAGCACATGTGCTCCTGGTCAAGATATGCCTTTTTTATTTTTAATATATATATGTCGTATTATATTTGTTGTACATACATACAATGTTGTACATAGGAATGTTCTACATAAAAACACCAAGATCGCCATTTGATTCAAACCCAGCCTGATGTAACTTAAAGTAGTGTCTAATAAACTGGACACCTTGAGAAGGAAGAACACGGCAACCGGTTAGTACAAATAACAGGTCGTTGACATTGTCCAAGCAACTCGGGGAGAATATAAACATATCGTCCAGGCCACCAGTCCTTGATTGGACACAAACATCCATAAAGATATATTTGATGTCACCATTAGCATATAAGCTGGGTTGTTCATGGGCGCAGAAGTGGAGAAAAGACAATACCTTAGGTCTCCATGGTGTCAGATTAACCAGCGTCCCTAGACTCCCATAGTCCACCTTACCTTCCCAGGTGCTGCCCCCTTTAAACCAAGGTAGCCATGTTCCTATGTTATACAATATAATGCGGCTTATAATTGTAGAACGACATTTGAAAATTTATCCCGCATTTGTTTCTTTTAAACGAAAAATCGAAATTCATTTTAAGGAGAAATAACGATTATTTCTAACCTTAGGGATGAAGTATGAAAGGATGGATTGTGAAGAGTAATGATGTTCCTATGTGTGTGGTTTTCATTTATCTTCAGGCTAGTGCGCTCCTACTCTGGCCCCATGACTGCATGTTGGATGAGGACCACACTGCGACAATGTCCGCTCCACATGTTACAACATATATATATATATATATATTTGAAAATAGAGCAATCCATAGATAAATCTTTAATTAAAAAGGCATATATTGGATCAAAATATGCCTTTTTAATTAAATATATATATAATCTACTCTTTTGAAAAAGTGGATTCAGGATAATGTGGCTGTTTGTCTTACGAAATTTAAGATAAAATCCATTAAAGAATATTTTTATTAGCCTATGCAACTTTTAAAAAGTTACTTTCTTTATTTTGATGAGATTTTAAAAGCTAAAAGTTTATTGATTTTACCAGAAAGAGAGAGAGGAAAATGGACTTAAAACTATTTAAAACTTTTGTTTTGAAAAATACAAATTTTTAAGTATGTAACAAAGGTGTCTTCGGTTTGTTATATAAATGTCTTATGTTATTATCTTTATATGTTTAAAAATTGAGCAATCTTCATGTATCAAGTAGTTTTTTAAATGCTTATTTTTGTATTAAATGTCTTTATATTTTTGATTGCTCTGCTATGAAAGAAGAAAGAAGAACCTTTATGCTCAAAACTGGGCAACTATGTGCTTCACTTCCATCAATAATTGACAATATGACCCAGAATAAGTATATTACTACGGCATTTTATGGTTTCTACAAGTCCATATCTCAGAAGAAGGCCAAGTGACACTCACTCCTCACTTTCTTACTGCTACTCTTTTTGTGTTGTTTTTCTTGCTTCCCTCTTTCTCTTTCTTGTTTTTTTTTTTCTTTTTCTTCTGTCTATATCGTTGTTTACTTTGTCTCACTGCTTTGTCCTTATGCATACCTCTGGTGAATCCTGTATAGGGTGAGAGACCCTAAATAAAGGCTTTTTGTTGTTGTTGTTGTTGTTGTTGTTGTACCAAATGTCTTTATTATTTCCAATATTTCGTATAGGTATACGCCAAACTTCATCGGTAACACAACTGCTTTGAGAGGCTCGCTCAGCACTCTTTGTGCTTATACAACTGCTATCAATTTAAAATATGCAAATCCAACAAAATATATTGATTTTTATACAATATAATGCGGCCTATGATTATAGAACGACATTTGAAAATATCCCGCATGTGTTTCTTTTGAACGAGAAATCGAAATTTATTTTAAGGAGAAATAACTATTATTTCTAACCTTAGAGATGAGGTATGATAGGATGAATTGTGAAGAGTAATGATAAACGGAAAAATAAAAGTGTCCAGGGATGGGAATTTTCCGTTTATCATTACTCTTCACAATTCATCCTTTCATATTTCATTCCTAAGGTTAGAAATAATCGTTATTTCTCCTTAAAATAAATTTCGATTTCTCTTTCAAAAGAAAGAAATGCGGGATATTTTCAAATATCGTTCTACAAAAAAAAATATATGCATTTTCAAATAAATAAAACATATTAAGAATTTTTTTCAAAAGTATTAAGATTTAGAATCTAAGAATCGAAATAATAACCAACAAAAACAAAATTATATACATTCATGGACAAAACTTAAGGAAGTTGTACCTTTTTGAAATTTTTATCGCGATTCAAGCAATAATTCTGAAAGTTATTTGATACATAGTGACCTTTATTCAAGACATACGAGATAATTAAGTGTGAACAGCCTCTGTCTCCTTAAAAAAAAAAAAAAACAGGCTACCGGCGATATCAAAGACTTTCCATTTTCTTAAGTTTTGTCTATGACTATAGTTTACCTAATTGTAAACATTCTTGCTCGAAGAATTTAAACGTTCAATATGTTGTTAATACGACGTGGCTAGAACCAAGGATACAAACAGCTATCCTGTTTGGACTGACCCACCTCAATCCTACATCTATGGCCAGACTGGACCTCAGCATGGAACTTCCTGGTTAACTGAGGCAAAGGATACAAACAGCTATCCTGCTTGGACTGACCCACCTCAATCCTACATCTATGGCCAGACTGGACCTCAGCATGGAACTTCCTGGTCAACTGTGACATAGGATACAAACAGCTATCCTGCTTGGACTGACCCACCTCAATCCTACATCTATGGCCAGACTGGACCTCAGCATGGAACTTCCTGGTCAACTGTGACATAGGATACAAACAGCTATCCTGCTTGGACTGACCCACCTCAATCCTACATCTATGGCCAGACTGGACCTCAGCATGGAACTTCCTGGTTAACTGAGGCAAAGGATACAAACAGCTATCCTGCTTGGACTGACCCACCTCAATCCTACATCTATGGCCAGACTGGACCTCAGCATGGAACTTCCTGGTCAACTGTGACATAGGATACAAACAGCTATCCTGCTTGGACTGACCCACCTCTATCCTACATCTATGGCCAGACTGGACCTCAGCATGGAACTTCCTGGTCAACTGTGACATAGGATACAAACAGCTATCCTGCTTGGACTGACCCACCTCAATTCTACATCTATGGCCAGACTGGACCTCAGCATGGAACTTCCTGGTCAACTGTGACATAGGATACAAACAGCTATCCTGCTTGGACTGACCCACCTCTATCCTACATCTATGGCCAGACTCAACCTCAGCATGGAACTTCCTGGTCAACTGTGACATAGGATACAAACAGCTATCCTGCTTGGACTGACCCACCTCCATCCTACATCTATGGCCAGACTGGACCTCAGCATGGAACTTCCTGGTCAACTGTGACATAGGATACAAACAGCTATCCTGCTTGGACTGACCCACCTCAATCCTACATCTATGGCCAGACTGGACCTCAGCATGGAACTTCCTGGTCAACTGTGACATAGGATACAAACAGGTAACCTGCTTGGACTGACCCACCTCAATCCTACATCTATGGCCAGATTGGACCTCAGCATGGAACTTCCTGGTCAACTGTGACATAGGATGCAAACAGCTATCCTGCTTGGACTGACCCACCTCAATCCTACATCTATGGCCAGACTGGACCTCAGCATGGAACTTCCTGGTCAACTGGTTCTGTTTGGACTGACCCACCTCAATCCTACATCTATGACCATCCTCCCAGACTCAATCCTAACATGTAACTTCCTGGTCAATTAGTTCTGCTTAGAAATCAGGCCGAAATTAGAACTGCTCTAGGCACTAGTTTGTACTAGTGGGATGGAAATTCCGGATAGTTGGTAGGTTTCCGCCCTTCAAGTACCTAGGTTTACTAAATTTATCACTTTAAATAACAACAAGAAAATATTCTCAATAGAGAACAGTGCTGAAGTATTTCTTAGCGACAAGTGGAAGAGCTACTAACCTTGGGTAGCTTGAAGAAGCAGGAGAAGAAGCAGAACATTCCGATAGGAGAATGTTTAAAAATAAAAGAAAGATTCAACTCGCCACAATGGAAACTCTATGAGCCACCAAGACCTACGTCAATTCTTAAGACATCAACATTTTTTTTAGACATGGTGTAAATAGAGGAAGGACATT
>CP092865.1:11521684-11591496 GCA_030710605.1 Cordylochernes scorpioides
TTCTTTTATACATAAAACAAACTTCTACTATCCTTACTGCGATGTAAAATATTGGGAGGGCTTGGCTCATCAGTAGGAAACCCTTCAAGCGGTTTCACCAATTTAATTCACCAGAGAGACAGCTTTTAGAGATCTAATACTGTATTGGACGATTCTGCCTATATATGGTACACTGAAGGGTGGAATAACAGTTATGGCATTAAAAAACACTATACATACTGGCAAACAAACAATCTATATAAACATAAGCTTTTAAGACAGTAGAATTACATATAAATATTTATATAGAGCAATGCTCTTCCACAAATAATAAGGACAAAACCAGTTAGGCATAAATTAATTGTCACAAAGCAATAACGCGCCATCTATACATATAAAATGAAAGGATTTAAAAGCACGAATGTTTCTTTTATACATAATACAAACTTCTACTGTCCTTACTGCGAGGGAAAAATATATTGGGAGGGCTTGGCTCATCAGTGGTGAACTTTCCCAGCAGTTTCACCAATTTAATCCACCAGACCGCTTCTCAGAGCTCTAATACTGTATTGGACGATTCTGCTTATATACGTAGCACTGAAGGATGGAATCTCAGAAATGGTTTTCAAGAAAACTATGGACATAAGCTTATAGGACAGTAGAAGTTTGTATTATGTATATAAGAAATATTCGTGCCTTTAAATCCTTTCATTTTATAAATTAATTATATTGCAGTGAATCGTCATTAAAACACAAGAAACACAACCACGGAAATGACCCTTATTCCTGTGAACATTGTAGATGTGACCACTGACCTGTTTGGTATTATACCTGTAATATGGTAGATGAATATTGCTTATTTAATCACAAATTATTCTTGGTTTTAATATTTTCATTCTCATAGCAAATTGTCTTTCTGTTCTCTAATGTATAAATTAAGTTTGAAGATTATACTGAATAAAAAATAAATGAAGATTGTGTGAAAAGAAAATGTTTCTTTTCTGATAAAACAAACTTTCGCTAATCTTTCTGCGATGGATTGAAAGTGCCTGGTTCATCAGTAGAGAACCCTCCTAGTTTGATTGATTTATCATAAATAAACAGAATTGTTGTTGTTGTTGTCGTGTCCAATGACGAGCCTCAGATATCTCCATACATCTCTATCACAGCAGCAGCAATGTCCACTATCTTGGGTGTGTAAAGCTGCTGCTCTGGGTCAATTTTCTGTTGTTGTTGTTGTTGTGGTTTCCAAAGAAGAGCCTCAGATATCTCCATACATCTCTATCACAGCAGCAGCAATGTCCACTATCTTGGGTGTGTAAAGCTGCTGCTCTGGGTCAATTTTCTGTTGTTGTTGTTGTGGTGTCCAAAGAAGAGCCTCAGATCTCTCCATACATCTCTATCACAGCAGCAGCAATGTCCACTATCTTGGGTGTGTAAAGCTGCTGCTCTAGGTCAATTTTCTGTTGTTGTTGTGGTGTCCAAAGAAGAGCCTCAGATATCTCCATACATCTTTATCACAGCAGCAGCAGCAATATCCACTATCTTGGGTGTGTAAAGCTGCTGCTCTGGGTCAATTTTCTGTTGTTGTTGTGGTGTCCAAAGAAGAGCCTCAGATATCTCCATACATCTCTATCACAGCAGCAGCAATGTCCACTATCTCTTCATTGGAAAATGGGTGCCGTTGCCACGTTAGTCATCTTGGAAACAAACCATTATTTGGTCAAATATTCCAAGGGTCCAGGGGGGGACCGCAGGAAAGTGTGGTCGGACTTCTCCCCCCCCCAACAGAATTTTTCAATACAGTATTAGAGATATAAAAGCGGTCAGGTAGATTGAATTGGCGAAATCTCTAGAAGGGTTCCCCACTGATGAGATAAGACCTCCCAATATTGCCACTATAATAATACCATTGCCACTAGTGTCATCTTGTACTTGTAGAAAGACATCTTGTCCCTGAAAGCTTGTACAACCGTCCTCTTATATAAAGAAGTACTTCTCCCTGACATGTTTATTCTCCTATAGCTAATAGGGATATTATGGTTATCTTAATAAGTGTATAAACTCCCCGAAAGATGGCGCCTCTCACAGAAGCAGTCGACTGAAAGAAAATGACCTCAACCTACTGAGACACACAATACTGAAGAACATCCAGACAAATACAGAATTGCAACGTCCTTTTTTATCTTTTGGGTATTCTCCTCTACTGATGATAATGCTATCGTTCCAAACCATGGACTTTTATAGCGATATTTCAAAATATAAGGTTATCCGAAAAGTTCGTGTATTTATTAAAACGTTGTTTTTCTTATTACTTGGCAAATACATAATAATTCAATTACTTTATACATAATACAAGGTGTGTCCCATAAGTTCCCGGACTGGGTCCATAAAAAAAAAAAGGTAAGATATTTTTTTAAAAAATTATTAAAACTTTTTAAAGTAATCCCCCCTTGCTTCAACGCACCAGCGCCATCGTTTCCCCAAATTGTCGAAACAGTTTTTATAGAGCTCTTTTGGAATGCTCTTCAATGCCAACAGCGATTTTTCTATTATGTCATCCCTGGTGTCAAAATGTCTTCCTTTTAGAACTGCTTTAAGTTTGGGGAACAGGAAAAAGTCATTTGGTGCGATGTCTGGGGAATAGGGTGAGTTTAGGTAGGATTTCTGTCCCGTTTTTAGCCAAAAATAGTCGTCACCAAGTGCGCTGTGTGAGGGCGGGCATTGTTATGGTGTAGGATTCAGTCACCATTAGGCCATTTTACTGGCATTTTTTTTCGAATCGCTTCCCTTAGATGGCGAAGAATGTCCAAATACATTTCCTTAATAACCGTTTGGCCTGCAGGAAGATACTCGTGATGAACAATGCCCTTGTTATCCAAAAAAGCGACCAGCAACACCTTGTTTCTGGATTTCAATATCCTGGATTTTTTTGGTCTAGGCTCACCTTGACCTCTCCACTCGGCATATTGACGCTTAGTTTCAGGGTCATAGTCATAGACCCATGTCTCGTCGCCTGTGATTATCTTGTCTTTCCATTCCAGATCCGTTCTTGTCATTTCCAACATGTTCTCACAGGTTGCAAGCCGACACAGTTTTTGCTCATTAGTGAGGAATCTTGGGATGAATTTTGCAGGAGTCTTTTTGAGCTTCAAATCTTTGGTTACGATCCTTCCAATCGTTGTTTTAGAGATGCCTGTGTCTTGCTCTAGCTCCAGCAAAGTGGTTCGAGGATTTTCTTTTATCAAATCGGTGATTTTTTGCACATTTTGGGCGTTCTTGCCGAGGATCATCTTCAATAGAAATTCTGCCAGCTTTAAATCTAGAATGTCATTCAAAAACAGTTGTTCTTTTTGGGGGGTCATTGGGGAATGCTTTATTAGGCATTTTAAAAGTTTCGGTTGCTGATATTTGAAGTTTCACACAAATTTCTATGCAAATCCTCTGCTTCAATTTTTGTTCCATCGTAAAATCGCCGCAGCGCAAGGTGTAACCTTTAAATAAATTAGAATAACTTTGGCGCACGCGCACGTACCGCCTCGATATTGGTACCACCGTGTTGCCAGATATTTTTTCTATAATAAACTGTCAAATTTATTTACATTTTTCATTTATTTATTTTTATGGACCCAGTCCGGGAACTTATGGGACATACCTTGTACAAATACATTATACATAACGGTGAATAATATTTAGAATGATTTTTAAAGCCTTGCTAAATGTTTTAATTTTTGTTTGCTCCTGACGAAAACAAAAGATTTTTGTCGAAACGGGTCGAGATAATAAAAAAATTTACTGGCCGAAGTATCTTTATTTTTAAGAAATATGAATGCTGGCCAAGCAGCCTCTATCTTTTCAATAATATTGGTATTTCAAATTGATTGCAAGTGATTACGAACTTTTGGGATAACCTTGTATATTCAAACTGATAATGCTAACAACATTTCTTTTAAAAATGATTAAAATAATATTTCGCTTACATAATAAAACAGCGTGACGGTCTGTTAATGAATTTTGAAGCTACGTGGAACTTCATTTTTCAGAAATAAAATAATTTTCTATACTGTATGCTTTCTGAGATGGAAAAATTATTCGGAAGACCTGACTCATCAATGGTAAACCCACTCAGCGGTTTCGCCAGTTTAATCTACCATACTACTCTACTACTACATTGGGCTGTGTTGCATATATATCCAATATTAAAGAAGAAATTTCTCGGTATTTAAGTGAAATATGGATATAAGTTTTTAAATATTAGAGAATTGTGATTTCCCTCAATATAACAACAACAACAACAAAACAACTTTATTAGGGCGTCTTGCCCTATACGGATTCGCCGTTTAATTACAAACAATATTAAACACAGGGGAAAAGGGAGAGATAAAGTATTTACAATTGAGGTATGGCAAACAGGGTGACTTTAAACATATATTACACATATATCATTAATGGGGAAGAGAAATAAAATGAATGATAAATACAAAAGTATAACATGAGAATATGAAGAACATTGAAAACAATATGAAAATTACATTAACAAAGGATAAGTGGAAAACATTTGGTGATTATAAGAAAAATAAAAGGCATTTGTGAAAAGGCAATAATCAGTAGGCAAAAGGTAATATATACAAAAAGGAAAATATGTAAATAAGAATGAGATTTCCCTCAATATAAAAAAGATTCCAATGTATATAGTACTTAATCATGTTTACAATATATCAAACAATCTCCTTCACCATTAGATATAGACAAACAAATATTTTTTAACTTAATTCTATCAACGTTATGTAGCGCTGAGTTTGGTGTTAACATAAATATGTTGTGTGAGCAATAGTTATACAGAAATTATTTGAAAAAGGAAAAAAATCAGGTAAAAAAATTCTTTTAATTTTGAATTTGCATGTTTTCGAGCAAATATACTGCTCTTCAACGGGCTAATGCTTTATGTACAAACATTAAATAATTAAATAGAGTATCAGCCCGTTGAAGAACAGTATATTTTGCTCGAAAACTTGCAAATTCAAAATTAAAAGAAACTTTTTAACCTGATTTTTATTTTTCCTCTTTCAAATAAATATAGTGTAATACCTTGAAAAGGGTTGGCATTCAGCCAACTGAAATATTGGTAAATAAATTATATTTTGATCTAATATATGATTTAAATTGAATGAGGACAGTATGTATAATTCGTATGTATAATTTCCAAATAATACTTTATATTCTCCAAATAATACTTTATATTCTCCAAATAATACTTTCAAAATTCATTAATAGGAACTCGCGCGCTGTTGGAATCAGAGAAACAAAATGGCGGCTAAGAAGTTGTCTGCTGTTGTTATTGTGAAGAGATAAGCAGCAGTAAATATCTCTGTTTATCTACCTTCCTATCAGCATCTTTCCTCCAAGAGAAGACTGTTTAAGCCACTGACCAGGACCAACAGCCCGAAACGCGTACTTAGTTAGGTTTATAAGATTGTTTAAATAGGAAAAGTGACTTCTCTCCTGTCAAAATAGGCGTGATAGCTATGATTATCTATTTTATATTTCCTTTATTAAATTAGTAGTTAACTGTATAAATATATTAATAATTATTGATTGCTCAAAAACTAATGGCTGGCTTATAGTATGGCGTTCATATTGTTTGTTTTTTGTGTGTTTATCACTAGTACATGTGGTACAGGCCATGATAATCATGGTGGGTAGAAGTAGCAGTTCGACTTTGTACTTACAAATATGCCAGAGGCCCTTTTGATTACTTGCATTTGCACTCGGGTTGGACTTTTGCAAGAATCGGGGGCCATTGGAGCATTTTTTTTTTAATCGGAAAAAAGTTTCCAACGCGGGAATCGAACCCGAGTCTTAGCAGTCTAAAACCAACGATTTAGACCATCCTTCCACCGACCTTCTGTTCATATTGGTATGGCTGGATAGTGTTGTTCCTCCCGGTGTAGTTTATCGAGTAAGCCTTGAGTTCGCTCGAGACTTCAATAAAGTTTAAAATAGAAATTATCTTAGGACTGATGTCAATGAATATCACCAGCGACTAAAACTTCAGTTTCCATTCAGTTATAAAAAATATTTTTTATTCAATTTTGTATTTAACTTTATATAATCTTATATGAACGATTAAATAAAGTGGTTTCAATCTCTCTATATCGGCCATGCGGCAACACGGCGTGCGAACTCCCGTTTTCTCATGTTGGAGAGCCGTGTGCTTCTAATATTTAATCTCTTCCAGATATTGGTGGATGTCACTGGGGCAGAAGATGTCATGATGAGAATAAACACTCAGTAATTGAATTATCGGGGAATAATGGATTCCCAATGGAAATATCAAATTTACAAGAGAAACAATAGACGCAAATTTTATTGCGTCTAAAAATAAGTATAATGTAAATTGAGCTGATCAAGTCGAATCTTTTGAGAAAGAATCGATTTATCAGGGTTAGAAAAGGCTAAAGCCTCAAAAAGAAATGTGGACAAAGATCTTCAATCCAACCACCAAATGTTGCGAAGTCTGAATCTATCGCAGCCAGGTCACCTCAACAACTAAACAGGGCAAAAGGAGATCCTGTAACGGTGATTAAGAACAGCAGACAGCAGCAAGACCTTGAGCGCAGACTTCCATCCAGTCCAATATATGATGGCGTTGGAACAGATGCTGGGTGAATCATCAGTGTACCAGCTGATGAAGATGTCCGGCCAGGTAATGGCCAGCGTCGACTTAACGTTGAGGAGGGCCTCACCATCGGAACCACCCTCCTGAAAGATAAAGAGCAGAAAAATAGTAGTGGGGAATCTGCCAATTTCTATTCAGGACGAAGATGTCGCCGCGGCGCTGCGGCCCTACTGCAAGGGCCCCACGATATTGTCTAGTGGTAACTACACCTGGACCACCGGCAATAGGGAGGCCTTCGTCCTTCTGAACGAAGAACGGAAACTCCATCAGCTACCAGCCAAGCTGGTGATCATCTCTAAAGGATATTCTTACCCCGCCTACATCACCTACGGCGTAAGATGTAGCAGATGCCACCGCCAGGAACATCGGTGAGCCACCTGCCACTTGGGAATCCACGGGAGTTGTCCTTCACATCTTCAGGACAACCAGACTGGACGGGTGTCGACGCCTCCAGCTCACGCCTTCCCAAACATCCGCAGTACCTACATCGGCTGCGAGGAGTTCTGACACCACCATGCAAACTCCGTTGACACGTTCCAGCCCTGCCATGTCATCTTCCGCGCCCAGCCGTCCAATCTCTCTCCAGGACACTCCAGCCACCAAGACTTCTGCTATGGCGCCGATCTCCAGCCCGTTGCCGTCTCTACCAGTGCCCTCCTCGACCACTACTGCACCAACAGCGGCCCCTGCCAAAGACAAGGCTGCACCAATCATACAAGGTTGCCTCGCAGCCAGGCATGGCTGACCCCGCCGAATCCTGATGTTTGGCTCTCACCGAGGAGGAGAGGACTGCTGAGCCTCTGGGAAGCCGCCTCAAGCGTCCTTAAGCAGGACCACCTGGTTCTGCATTCCGCCAGCCTGAGGTCCCTGCGTCTTCGAAGCGACAACAGGTTCCTGCGGCCGCCAGACCTTGTGGTTACTGAGCGCTCTATACATGCAACTGTTGGTGAAATATCCGATAGAGCCCCTGCTCTAGCGCGCTTCTGGACCCCCAGCACCTGGGGGCCTTCTGCCAGCGTCTCCTGCAGGAAAACTCCAGCTATTATGCGAAGCAGGAGGCGGAGACCATCACCCCGCGGGAATCGGCTACGCCCATTACCCGCCTTACCAGCCAGAGCACGCGCCGGGCATTGAACTCGACTCGGCTGCGGGTGCATCCTGTTAAAGAGCTGGCTGCGCGGTGGACCCCCACCGTGAATACGCCCCGCTTTATCTCCTGGGTTGACTTGCGTCGCAATTGCTTCTCGGGGCATGACGCAGACAATCGCCCTACCCACTCCTGTCTCTATGGCCCCTGCGCAAGGATGACACGCAAAATAGTGAAGCGTTCCTGTCTCGAGATGTGCAACCTATGCCGCCTGTGGATCCAGAGAAGGGTCGCTGATCCACAGATATTGGAGTTGCTGAGCCGTGCAACCCCTGCTCCGGGAAGTATTCGTCTCCTGTGGCTTGCCCCTGGATTTGCAGGCCTGGCTCTTCGGCGTCGGCCTCCATCCCAAGGCAACGAAGCTGTATATATATATTCATTAGTGCTGTAAAGACCAGGATATCCTAAAGGATATGTGGTCATCAGTTGGTGATATCTGTCGATCAAAAGATCTAGCCCGAGGGCGCATGCCGGCCATCACCTTCCTCGGAAGAAGCCGCTCCTAACATGGAGGACAGACGCTTCATCAGCCGTTCCTAACATGGATGCAGACGCTGGAGTAGTTGTTGTTGGCTACAGCCTTTGGTTGATTACATGGCGGGCTGGACTCGCCATTTGACTCAGAGTCGTCATTGGGCTTTTGTGGCTTTTTGTAGAGGTACCAGTGCCACCTGATACCCCACCACGCCCTGGTAACACTGACGCTGCTTGTTCGCGACTGCTTATTTGACCAGTTGTCTGATCTTATTCGCAGCTAACCATCATATCTGATGGCCGTTCCCCTATCCACAGCCCGGGGACGCGCCTGGCAGCATGCAGCTCTGCTTTCCTTGGGAATTTGCCCAAGCTCCAAGAACGAAGCTGTCAAGTGTGGTTTTGCATTATAGAAATATTTTATTTACACAGGATCTTGGAGCGTACACTAGGTATTAAAGAACTATTAATTGCAACATATACATAAAGTTATGGATTATAAATCCTAATATTAAGACATTGACTGTAATATATATATTTTTAATATGCGACAAGTAAATCTCTGCAAGGATTGCTGGACCAGCAGTTGATAGTCGTGACATAAACAATCAACCAAACAGAATTTTACTCATATATAATGGAATCTAGAACGATAGCGAACAAATTCATACCTCAAAGATCATTTTCGGGTTGTTATTTTAATTTAGTTATTATAATATTTTTCTTTCAGACTTCACATTAGACATGTCAAAACGTATTAAAGTGGCTTTATGATTTTTCCATGATAATAGTTGCATTAAATTAGTGACAAAAGACTATACAATCAAACAAAACCAGAATTAGTAATAAATATGAGTATTTTAATTATTATGATGCACTAGCGCGCCATCTGTTATCAAAATTCGAAACTATTTTAAACGCGCAAGATTCTTTTTGAAATTAAACACTTTCTACTGCCCTTACTGCAATGGAAAAATTAATGGGAGGGCCTGGCTCATCAGTGGTGAACCCTCCCAGCGGTTTCGCCAGTTTAATCTATCATACCGCTGTTATATTGCATTTTTGGAACTTCCTTTTATAGTGATACTGTTGCTAGACTATTGGAATGGGTATTTTAGAAGAACTATGAACATAAGCTTTGAGGACAGTAGCGGGAAGTCACTTTAATACCTATATAATATATAATTGCGTTTTGACATGTCCTCAAAGCTTATGTCCATAGTTCTTCTAAAATACCCATTCCAAGAGTCTAGCAACAGTATCACTATAAAAGGAAGTTCCAAAAATGCAATATAACAGCGGTATGGTAGATTAAACTGGCGAAACCGCTGGGAGGGTTCACCACTGATGAGCCAGGCCCTCCCATTAATTTTTCCATTGCAGTAAGGGCAGTAGAAATTGTTTAATTTCAAAAATAATCTTGCGCGTTTAAAATAGTTTCGAATTTTAAAGATTAATATATGTTAATTTAATAGTCATCTCTCTCTATATTGATGTAACCTAGATTCCTGGAGCATACTAAAATTTAATAGTCGTAGATAAAACACAGTCTGGTTTGAAATCTAGCATAAAATGAGAAAGGGGAGGCGAAGATGTCCTGAGACTGTCCCTGATTGCGGCGTCTGCTACTTCTAATGGTTGAAAAATTCTTCTAAAGTCTTCTGTTTCAGAAAGGAACACTTGCAACCTCTTAACTCTAAAGGTGTGTTGGTGAAGGTGACCAACAAACTATTGTGGTGATAATCAAACAGGCCCAGTGATCGCGACAGATTTTGTACAAGTATGTTGTTCAAATAATATCTAAAGAAGTCTTCAAGCCTCCTTCAACGACCTCTTCATTAAGGACTATTTCTACAACGTGAGCGTGCAGCAACAAGATATGAGAAGGTACAGGCGCTGGTGCCCAGGGGAAAGAATCCAATCAGGTGTGGTCTTTAAAATTGAATCTACAAGCTGAAATCAAAATGGAACTTTCCAAAACTTCCTGACACCGCTACCGTAGACTAACACCTGTATGTTCTTCTTCCACACCACTTATGTCCCTCTCTTCTGTATATAAAAATGAAACCAAAAAGAAAGAAAGAATAAAGCGTTTTTTTCATTGATATAATTATACTAGCCAATGAAGGGCAACGCCCGGGTTTTACCCGATTAAATGTTTTTATTCAAATACTATTCGTTACAATTATAAATTGGCGCCGTGGATGTCATTCTTGTGAAACGTCTCGCTCCAAACTTTGTGTCTGAGAAGCGATATTTTTATAAAGAGATGATCTGGCTTTGTGTCTTCTGCTCAAATGAATGTTTTTCTGTTAGAATTTTGTTCCTGCATATTAAAAATGAACTGGCTTCACGCGTGGTCTCTGCTTTTTGGAATTTTTCCGGATATAATTTTGTATCTGATAATCAAATATGATACAGCAATATTGTCATAATCATTTTCTGACTAAAAAAAAAACAACTATTTTTGCCCAGAACCTGTCAATTTCAATTTTTCTTGGCTAAAAATGCGACAAATATCTCTTCCATATTTTTTCTATGTCCTGTTAAAACACGTTTTACATGTACATTATGTCAGCTGATATTACCTCCCATCTTCACCGCTAGAGGCGCTGCTTGCGAGCGAAAGAGCAAATTTGCAACTCAAATTTGCAAAATAACTCGAAGAAGAATATTCGGGATAGAGACCTGAAATATTCAATATAAGTTTTTCCAGATTCTACTATACATACTGCTAAAATTTCAGTCATATTAGTTGCGTATTTTACGTATATTACGTAAAAGGTGTCAGAATGATTGATTGTTGATTATTGATGACTCTGATACTTGTGTATTTTAATATAGGTTCATCCTTCTTCATTCAATCTTCCCTACAGAACCCTCAATTAATTAACTCTAGTTAAAAGCATTGTACAGGGTTTGCGTAACTCAATTATGCACAATTTTATTTTAATAAATCGACACTTTTAGATCAAATTCAGAGCTTTGCCACTCTAATCACTTTTTGAAATTGAGTTTTTAATTTGCCCACATATAGTGATTCAAAATATAAGCTCTATTTTGTATTTACCATTGCATTACTTTTTATATATTGATATCTATAAAATATCCTTTTAAAATGTTGATTTTGAATATAAATGCTAAATGTCTATGAGACAACTTGAAATTTACAAATCGAAAAATTTTATTTTTTAATTTATTTAATATATATTTTATGATTACAGAATAATGTATTTTAAATAAAGTAAAACAAAAGTGATAAATTTAAAGTAAATATTATTCATTAAATTTAGTAGCAGCAGACTACCTCTATGATTTTTTTTAAAAAATAGTCTGGTATCTTTTGGTTACGTAAATAAAATTACGTACACAATAGTTTATCTTTGGCAATCGTAAGTAAAGACAGTATCAGTGTATATATATTCAACATTTTATTTTTGAAAATCTTTTTATATACTACATTTTTATAGCAAATTTTCATCAAATTGACTTCATTTATATCCTCGGAATCACCCGTAAGCAAACATTTTAAAACTAGGTTATTCTATTGAAGGCCAATTTTGATATTAAAGGTCATAAAAATATTCCGAATTTAAAGCATAAATTTTAGCCAATTGTATAAATAGAATTAAAATTGAAAAATACGAGCAGTTTGCAATCAATAGGACAACTTGAAGTGTAATGTCAGATATATCAAAAACGTTCTTTAAATCCATTAGAAATCTCTATTGAGAGAAATTTATTCACATTTCAGCTCGCATGACACATTAACTAATTGTAAATTAGCGTCATATTTATGATAATAATTTTAAAGTGAAAGTACTACCTCATTTACATATAAATACTAGTTAAGATAATTTATAAAAACATATGGTGATTTAATGGTGAAATAGTTGATCATATTTATAATTGAAATCACTGTCATAAAAAAAGAATCTATTAAAATATTTAAAGCAACAGATAACTTGTCAGTCAAGTGTATTGTCAATGATAAAATAAAATTAAGTAAATATTTTGAAATACTAAAACTAACAACTTAGACTATTATGAATTTAATTTTTTGTAAATATACAAAATAGTGTACCTTTTGTACTTGATTTACCTTTTAATTTTGCATAATAATTGTGCCATGAAGGCCATCATAAACAGTCTTTCAAAAATACTTTTTTTTTTTTTTACTAAAAAGAATAATAAAGAAAATTATACTATAGCCATTTAAAAATATTTTTAGTTGAATTTTAATCTTTTAAAAAAATATCTTTTCAACTGGACTTCTATGATGGGAAAAAATAAATAAATAAAGGAAATAGTAACTGGTTGTGTATACCAATATATTAAAAAAATATAATTTCATAATTTTGTCACCTATTTGTTTATCAAACTATAACAAGATTTTTAAATTACCAAATAAATCACAAGGTACAGTAGAACTACCTCCCTGTAAAGGACAACACCTAATTGTAGAGCCAAACTGTCTTTTAGAGAGAGGTGTCCTCTTACAGGAGAGTTGCTAAATAGTAAAAATGGTAATTTTGCAAATGAAAACTGTCCTTTATAGAGAGATGTCCTCTATTGTGGGTGTTCTCTCATAGAGGTTCTACTGTAAATAAATTGAGAGGTTTGGATATATCTTGCCATGTTTATCTTTTCTGATTTAAATAGCCAATTATAATTTGGCTGATTTTTCAGTTAGAAGAATGTTATAGTAATACATCTGAACTTCCGACCAAATCAAAATAAGTACACCTATCCCCCGATTTACACGGTAGATACGTTCCTGAGAAAAACGTGTAAATCGGGGGATAGGTGTACACAGAAATAAAAATAAAATGCATTGACAGGTTAAAATATGTAGTCAGCACATAAGCTCGGGATTCCTCGTGAGATGTGTACACAGCGCATGTGTTCAATCACAGTAGCATTTAGTATAGTGCGATAAAAAAAAAAAAAAAACTTATTTGGAAAACCGTGTAAAAGCGAAAACGTGTAAAACAAGTACCGTGTAAATCGGGGGATAGGTGTAATTCATACATTTTGTTAGCAACATTGCTACCAATTTATATACAGTAGAACCTCTCTGTAAAGGACAACACCTAGTTGCAGGGTCAAACTGTCCTTTAAGAAGAGATGTCCTTTTCCTGGAGAGTTACTAAATAGTAAAAATGGGAATTTTGACAAATGGAAACTGTCCTTTGTAGAGAGGTGTCTTCTAGCGTGAGTGTCCTCTCATGGAGGTTCTACTGTATTAATATGATGCATTAGTGTACCATCTGTTATGAGAAGACCATTTTTGACACGTATAATTGATAAGACACAATTTGGATTATAAACACAAGGTAATAAGACCAAATCCTAATGAATAAATAGTGTGTGGCGTTTCGGTAACAGCGTTGTTACCGAAACGTCACACACTACACCTATCCCTCCGATTTACACGGTAGATACGTTCCTGAGAAAAACGTGTAAATCGAAAATTAAAAATTTTTTAAAAATTAGAAATACAGGCACAGTGTGCGTGTGCAGCAAGTCAGCACATAAGCTCGGGATTCCTCGTGAGATGTGTACACAGCGCATGTGTTCAATCACAGTAGCATTTAGTATAGTGCGATAAAAAACAAAAAAAAACTTATTTGGAAAACCGTGTAAAAGCGAAAACGTGTAAAACAAGTATCGTGTAAATCGGGGGATAGGTGTATTTATTCATTTGGATTTGGTCTTATTACCTTGTGTTGACACGTATAATTCTTTTTGAAATAATTTTTTACTGCCCTTACTGCTAGGTACTCCCATTATTTTATCATTGCAGTAAGGGCAATAGAGAAAATTGTCTTATTTCAAAATAGAATCATTCTTGTTAAAAATAGTTTAAATATAAATACAGTTAAACCTGTCTATAGCTCTTGGGACTCACCAAAATAGGGTGCTATAGACAGGTCACTTTTAATGTAATTCGCATCGTACTACATATTTAAAATCGGGCGCTATAGATAGGAAGGTGCTATTTAGAGGGGGCGCTATAGACAGGTTTAACTGTATTGATTATATGTAAATTTTCTTCATTTGGATTTGGGACAGGTAATATGTTTAGGGTCCATTGTTTACAACTTGTAAGCCAATTAGAAACAAGCATTTTTACATATGTGTAGGAGATGCAAATTAGTTGTGAGAGAGGCTAAACAGTATCATCCTACCCATCGTATTAGTAAAATTAAATAACTAATTTATATTTAAAATAAAGGTCACCTCTGTCAAAATAAATGTCAAAACTAGACACCATCTATTGATCGTCGCCGGAAAACAATCTGCCTCGGGTCGGTGACAAAGCTACAACACCAGCTTTGACAAACTGAGAAACGTCCACCTAGAGATCATGGTTTCAGGCTAATGGCCCTCCTCAGTCCAGGGCAGACTTTATTCCACGAGATCTACAAGGGATCATATCAAATCTTCACAATCTGCCAAAGAGATGTTTAGCTGCCAAAGTGGCTAGGCCAAATCTATGACCAATATATAGATGAAAATTTTTCAAACCTTGGCTGATGAGGTGACCTTCATTTATATAGATCAGTATCCTCCCAGCAAAATATCCAACTAATTTATAGTCTGTGATCTAAACGATGAAGGACTTTAAAGATCAGGTTCTAACCTGATATGGTGCAATTTGGATTATAGATTATAAACATAAGGTAATAAGATCAAATCTGTTTATTTATAATCCATATTTATTTGTATATTTGGTCTTGTTACATTACATACTAACCTATAATATCCTAATTGTAACATTTACTCCCTTCTTTATATACAGTAAAAATGCTCTTTCTGTAAAGGACACACCTAGTTTCACAGCCAAAGTGTCCTTTAGGGAGAGGTGTCCTCATACCTGAGAGTTTCTAAATAACAAAAAATGATCATTTTGACAATCAAAACAACTTTTGTAGAGAGGTGTCCTCTTACCCCCCCAGAAAGGTACTAAATTACAAAAATGATGATTTTTAACAATCAAAACTGACCCTTTGTAGAGAGGTGTCCTCTTACCAGAAAGTTGCTAAATTACAAAAATGATGATTTTTAACAATCAAAACTGACCTTTTGTAAAAAGGTTTCCTCTTACCAGAAAGTTGCTAAATTACAAAAAGGACGATTTTAACAATCAAAACTGACCTTTTGTAGAGAGGTGTCCTCTAGCTGGAGTGACCTCTCATGGAGGTACACTGCTGTAATAGGGATGGATATTTTGCCAGGATAAACAGATCTAAGAGAAAGGATAACTCTCCTATCAAAATAAATACATAATGCCATCTGTTGACCATTTCTGTAATCTAGCAGACTTGGTGACACAATACCTATCCTGGAAAATTCTGATCACTCACCAAGAGACCATGGTTACAAGGCTATGGCTTTCATCAATCCAAGGCAGGCTTTCTCTTCTTTCTTATCTCCACGAAGACAACCATCATGACTGGGGTGAAGTAAAATGCCTCTGCCTTTGTCATTAAGACTGGGAGCACTACTCAGTGGCAGGCCACTGACTTAGCTCCAATATGAAATAGCCGCCTCTGACATGAGGAACAGATGCCATGTACAGCCGCTCCTAACATGGAGTACAGTATCCTGTATCCCTGAATTAGGAGCCCTTACAGGGTACTATCAGTTGGGCCAGCTGAGCCCAGGTTTTTTAACAAGCTTGTTATTGCTCTCCTCCTTTTTTTTTTTTTCATCTGGGCTTGGGACTTGCAAAGGTAGAGTTAGGCAGGCTTTGATTTCATTAAATCTTTAGAATTTAACAAAGAGATACAGTAGAACCTCTCTCTGTAAAGGACAACATCTAATTGCAAAGCCAAAGTGTCCATTGTAGAGAGGTGTCCTCTCATGGAGGTTCTACTGTATTTATAATTATATAAATTTGAAATATCTTGTAATGGTGTTGATTATAAAGATTATTCTCCAATGCTCTCCTTTTTTTTTTTTTTTTTCAAGTTTTCAAGAAATAATTTATAGCTCTCTCTCTAACAAAACTTAGAAAATATGTACAGTAGAACCACCTCCACGAGAGGACACAAATGCTAGAAGACACCTTTCTTCAAAGGACAGTTCTCATTGTCAAATTGATCATTTTTACTATTTAGGGGGGGTCGGTGGAAGGCTGGGTAAACCGTTTGGTTTTCGACCACTAGGACCCGGGTTCGATTCCAGCATTGGACACTTTTTTTCTGTTTGAAAAAAAAAAAAAAAAAAAATGCTCCAATGGCCCCCGATTCTTGCAAAAGTCCAACCCCACCAGCGAGTGCAAGTAACCAAACGGGGCTCTGGCATTTGTAAGTGAAAAGTCGAACTGCTTTTCACATGTGTAGACATGTGGTGCGCTTACAGTAAAAAAAAGCAGTCGCTAACTACCCACCATGATTATCATGGCCTGTACTACGTGTACTAGGGATAAGCAAAAAAAAAAACTATTTAGTAACTCTCCGGTAAGAGGATACCCTACCTAAAGGACACTTTGGTTCTGCAATTAGGTGTTGTCCTTTACAGAGAAGTAGTTCTACTGTTTATTAAAATAATTTCACATATAGGAAAATGAGGGAAGAAAAACTTCAGGATGACAATGCAATTTATTTTTTAATCAAAAAAATAAAATCTTTAGTTTTTATTCAGAAATCATCAAACTAATTTATACATTAAAGAACAGAAAGACAATTTGCTATGAGAATGAAAATATTAAAATGAAGAATATGTTGATTAAATAAGAAATATTCATCTTTTTTTTTGCTTATCCCTAGTACACGTGATACAGGTCATGATAATCATGGTGGGTAGAAGTAGGCGACTGCTTTTACTGTAAGTGCACCACATGTTTACATGTGAAAAGTAAGTTTGACTTTGCACTTACAAATGTGCCAGAGCCCCGTTTGGTTACTTGCACTCGCTGGTGGGGTTGGACTTTTGCAAGAATCGGGGGCCATTGGGGAGCATTTAAAAAAAATATTCATCTACCATATTACAGGTATAATACCAAACAGGTCAGTGGTCTCATCTACAATGTTAACAAGAATAATGGTCATATCTACAATATTCACTGGAATAATGGTCATATCTACAATGTTAACAAGAATAATGGTCATATCTACAATGTGTTCAAGACAGAGAGATCTATATACTATGGTGTAGCAGAGACCAATATATCCAAAATATCTGCAAACTTTTTTAATTAAGTCAAAAGCTTAAAATACTATGTTACCTACAATGTTCAGAAGAAAATAAAAGCCACTTGTACAAAAATACAACAAACCAATCAATGTAGTGGACCCCTAGCTCTGAACCTCAGACAACACCAAACAACAAGATTTAGAACAGACCATCTCAAGTCATTGAAGATAATAACAAAATCTATCCCACTTTCCCTAAATTTAGCTTGGCACCTGCAACTTTAAAACACATTTTGGCTTGCATTAGATACAATAAACAGAACCTTTGGGAGAGGCCACTGCTTATCATCAAACAACTCAAGGAGCATGGACTCATGTTATTTGCATAATCTTTGCGCAAGGTGGATAAGAAACAACAGATTGTATGATTCCACTGGCCAATCAATAGCACCCATGATATCAACATGGAATATCAGGGAACCTGTTTGATACCTTCCCCACCTTGTTATAACTTTGTCAACCACCTGAGTCAGGTGGATTGAAAGGAACTGTCAATGGATAGGTTTTCACCTCTATTTTGACAGAAGAAGTAGTCCTTTTTTTTTTTTTAATCTTTTTTTTTTCAGTAAATTTTCTACTTCATAGAGCAGCCATACAATTGGCCTGACTACTTTTTACCAGCTGTATACAGTAGAACCTCTTTGAGAGGACATTCCTACTAGAAGATACTTCTCTATAAAGGCCGGTTTTCATTGCTAAAATTACCATTTTTTTACTAATTTTCTAGTAGGATGACACCTCTTTCTAAAGAACACTTTGGTTTTGCAACTAGGTGTTGTCCTTTAGAGAGAGCAGTTCTACTGTACCTCTTTGTTAAATTCTGAAGATTTCATGAAACCCTTGTAGTTCTCTCATGAAATCATAGCCTAACCTGGACTGATGAATGACATAGCCTTGAAACCATGGTCTCCGGGTGAATATTAAGATTTGCCAACACCATTAGAATTGTGGCTGTATAGTCAACCCAAGTCTGCTAGATTACAGAGATGGTCAATAAATGGAATTTAGTATCAATTTTGATAGGGAGAGGTAGCCTTTATTTTCCTTTGAAATCCAAGCATCCTGGCAAAAAACCCATCCTAATATAATCCCAATTACATATGGTACAGCCCTATTCAAATTCAAAATGATCCCAATTACATATGGTACAGCCCTATTCAAATTCAAAATGATCCCAATTACATATGGTACAGCCCTATTCAAATTCAAAATGATCCCAATTACATGTGGTGCAGCCCATGGTAATGATAGGTAATAGTTGACAACTGCTTTTACACTTCTAAGTACACCCACATGTCTACTACACATGTGAAAAAGCAGTTCTACTTTTGAACTTACAAGTGTGCCCGAGACCTGTTTGGTTACTTGCATGCATCCTGGAAAAATATCCATCCCTATCAACTCTGATGACAGACATCCTTTATCAAAATTCGAAACTATTTTAAACACGCAAGATTCTTTTTGAAATTAAAACAATTTCTACTTCCCTTACTGCAATGGAACAATTAAAGGGAGGGCCTGGCTCATCAGTGGTAAACCCTCCCAGCGGTTTCGCCAGTTTAATCTACCATACCGCTGTTATATTGCATTTTTGGAACTTCCTTTTATAGGTTCACCAATGATGAGCCAGGCCCCCCCTTTAATTTTTCCATTGCAGTAAGGGGCAGTAGAAAGTGTTTAATTTCAAAAAGAATCTTGCGCGTTTAAAATAGTTTTGAATTTTGTTAACAGATGGCGCGCTGGTGCATCATATTACAGACATCTTTTACAAAAAATTCAAGTACCCCAGGTCTCTCCCGGAGGTAGTCTCCTACACATGCTGTTGGATTGTGTTGGGTGTCATTTTTTGATTTTCAAAAAGGATTACTCATCAAGTCAATAGTTCTTGGCAGGTTTCCCTGTATCCAGCTATTAAGGAAATATGTAGAATCATTTTGTAAAATGCTGTGAGGAAATAATTATTGGAATTACTAGCATTAAGGCAACTTCTGGGAAAATGAATCACTCAACTATCTTATGATAAGTACCCATATTTTTGTTTTGTTTTTATCACAATGGCTATCTAAAGCCAAAACAGATGGACTTCAGTAGTCAGAACTGACAACAACAGTTCATCTAGGAGATGGAAAACTGGGATTTCAAACTAATATCGCAAGAGGACACCTCTCTACAAAGGACAGTTGTCATCACAAAAATTTACCTTTCTTTAGAAACTCCGGTAAGAGGACACCTCTCTACAAAATACAGTTTTCATCACAAAAATTTACCATTCTTACTAATTATCAACTCTCCGGTAAGAGGACACCTCTCTACAAAGGACAGTTTTCATCACAAAAATTTACCTTTCTTACTAATTAACGACTCTCCAGTAAGAGGACACCTCTCTACAAAAGACAGTTTTCATCACAAAAATTTACCTTTCTTACTAATTAACAACTCTCCAGTAAGAGGACACCTCTCTACAAAAGACAGTTTTCATCACAAAAATTTACCTTTCTTACTAATTAACAACTCTCCAGTAAGAGGACACATCTCTACAAAATACAGTTTTCATCATAAAAATTTACCTTTCTAACTAATTAACAACTCTCCGGTAAGAGAAGACCTCTCCTTAAAGGAAATTTTGGCTTTGCAACTAAGTGTCCTTTTACAAAGAGGCACTACTGTATTGGGCTATTTTGATCAATAATTGTTGGTTGAACAATGATTGTGATAATACAGTAGAACTTCTTTGTAATGGACATATAGATACAGAACCAAAGTGCCCTTTAAGGAGAGTTATCTTCTTATCTGTGAATTGCATATTACTAAAAAATGGTAACTTTGGCAATGAAAACTGTTCTTTGTAGAGAGATGCCCTCTAGTGAGAGTGTCCTCTCATGGAGGTTCTACCATAATAGGTTTACAAATTCCTACCATGAGTGAGTGATTGATAGAGATAGAGTATAAGATATTATAGTTATAAAACTTTTATCTCTAAATTTATTCATTGGGCAAACATTCACTCAACAGAACCCAGGAGACACCTGGCTAGTTTCCTTTTGTTTAAAAGACAAAATCCTATACAACCACCAAGTACAGATACAAGTAAAACAGAATTTACAATACAGTAAAACCTTCATGAGAGGACACCTCTCTCTATAAAGGACAATTTTCATTTACAAAATTACCATTTTTACTATTTAGCAACTCTCCAGTAAGAGGACACCTCTCCTTAAAGGACACTTTAGCTCTGCAATTAGATATTGTCCTTTACAGGGAGTTTCTACTGTAGTTGTGGTTGATAAAATTGTGGGGAAACTATTGGAATTGATGACTCTTGGTGAGAGTCGAATTCCTTTATACATGAGTAGACATGTGGTGCACCTACAGTAAAAGCAGACACTATCTACCCATCATGATTAGCATTACCATGGTACCAAGTGAACTAGGAATAATAATAATAAACACTGATTATAAACACAAGGTAATAAGACCAAATCCAAATAAAATTTACACACTATTTATTTATTTGGATTTGGTCTTATTACCTTGTGTTTATAATCTATAATCCAAATTGTGCCTTATCAATAAACACTGATGAGGCAAGCCCTCCCAATTTTCTGTCTTCCATTTAAAGCTATAGAAATTTAGTCTCTTTTTAAAGAAATGAAATACATTACACTATATCTTTTATTCATAACCGACTATAATTCAACCAAATTTTTTAATCCCACTAATCAGCCTATTTACTTTTAATTTAACCGTCTATAATTCAACACCCCCTTAAATGTTTACAACAACATGACCTAGAAAAATGTCCACTGGCAGTTGAATGTTGCAATTAATTAATAATCATCTTAACTGACTATAATTTCACACCAACTTTAATACAACCAAAATTTCTGTGATCCTTTATGGTGTTGAATTAAAGAAGTTGGACTGTAATTAGTGATGATGATCTCTCCTCATGTTGTTACCTCTGTAATTGAAACAGCTAACCCAAGAGTGGGATGGGGTTTGCAGATTCTCATTTCCCCAGTGATGGAAAATTGCCAGAATCCCCCCTCCATTGACTCCACCACTGGCAGCAATCATCAAAATTCCCATTCCAGAAGGAACAGACATAACGGTACCTGGGGACAACAGGGAACCTTCAGGTCCATCCCCTCAGAGGGCTTCACATTTTACCCTGATAGGGCGGCTTCCTCATCATTCAGTGCTGCTCAGCTCTCTGACTCCCTCTATTACCCCCATCTCTTTGCTGCCCCATCCCAAGATGTCCGTCAGGATCCCAGCAGCTCCAGACCTCGTGGCAAGACATTCCACCGTAGGAAGTTTCACAACAAGGTCCAGGATAGTGCTGCAGCTACTGACATGGTAGGAGCCTGCGGCGGAGGCACTGGGGAATCCATAAGTTCAGAAACATCTTCCGCCACCAACCATCATCATTACAAACAGCACCACAGACAGCACCGCAAAGACAGGAAGCTCAGAGAAGAGAATAATGGTCCATCTGAACAACAACAAGCTCCATCTCTAGGGACAGAAGAAAGGAAGCAGAGGTTCCAGAAACAGAGTGAGGGTTCGGAACAACCAGCCCCATCTCAAGGAACAGAGGAGAGGAAGCCCAGGTTCCAAAAGCCAAACCACACTTCAGAACAACCCCCGGCAACAGAAGATAGGAAGCCTAGGTTCCGCAGCCATCATAATAGGAATGAACGTCACCACCACCAACAGCAGGATCCAGGAGGCACGGACTCCATTCCAAGGAAAGAGAGGACCTACAAGAGGCATTCCAGGCATCACAGGAATCTAGCAGAAGCAGAGAAATCTCAGGCGGAGCCATCTGCTCCATTCATGGAGGAAGATCCAAAACAAGAGCTGCCTAGAGAGAATGGTTACTACAAGGATGACGGGGCAGCATCAAATAGCCTCCAGTGGATGCAGCAGCAGGCTCCCTCTGCCCCAGCATTTCCCTACCCTGCTGCCACCTCTGACAGGTACAGCAGCAAACCCCTGAAGCAACATTTTAAACGGAACCACCTGAAGAACCGAGGTCAGCCGTCCAGTGCAGGCGAGGACCCTGAGATCCCCCAGGAATACAACAACAACAACAACAGAAGAGCTCCCCCGGCTCAACGACTGTTTGACAAGCTACGAGGCAAGCATCACAACCACAGATACCAGAAACACGGGGAACAGCACTCCAAAACCCTGCTGGTCCCCGACGTCAACTACAATGAGGATGACGCCACCCAAAGAGGTAAACCATTCTATAGACAAACTAACAGTAACATAAGGTAACACAACAAAATCCAAATTAAGTGGTAACATTGTTACCAAAACTTCTCAAACATTTCATTAATTTGGATGTGATGATACCTTATGTTTCTATCTATAATCCAAAGGTAATAAGACCAAATCCAAATAAATTGTGTGTGATGTTTTGGTAACAGCGTTGTTACCATCACCAGTACTGAGCAGTACTTTTTGTCTAATGATGGGAACAACTGCCTCTCAGACTTTAATGACCGATATGTCCTCACTTCTTTTTTCTAGATTCAATTCATTTTATCTCCTCTCTAATTGTAAATACGCTGCTGTATCACCTCATAAGCATAAATAAATAAATAAATGGGAACAATGCTGTTACCAAAACATCACACACTATTTATTTATTTGGATTTGGTCTTATTATCTTGTTTATAATCTATAAGCCAAATTGTGCCTTATCACCATAATCCAAATTGTATCTTATCATTGGGTGGAGTCTTGTTACCCTCTGTTTGTAATCTATAAACCAAATTGTACCTTATCTAAAACTGACAGACAGATAACTACACTACACCACTTCATTCAAATATGCCTCTCCATTCCTCCAAAATATAAAGACAGTTGCCTCTTGCCATTGCCCCCTTTTTGGGTTTATTTTGACCAGAGATTACCTTTCTGTAATCAAACTTTTCATCTGGCCTAACTCTTTTGTCCTATTTCTTCACCTCTTACCTCACTTTCAGGGAGATCTTGTGAAACCAAAGCTCTCTCTGCCCTCAAATGATGGGGTCATAGACCACCAGAATTACCAAATCCTGAAGAATATTATGTTTTTATTTCCTTTCATAAAAAGAGTTTCTCTAAGTGATGACCTACTTCTGGATTGTAGATTAACTTAAAAAGGTAACCAAACTCTAAATACAACGGCACCTCACTATAACTGCACACAATTTGATTATAACAATAATTCTATGGTTCCAATGATTAAGGATTTAACTCTATATGGCTCATTTTATTATTATTATTTTTTGTTTTACCAATTATATTTGCACTCAAAACCACATAATACAGTGTAGCAAAAAAAAAAAAAAAAGAATTCATGTAGGTTGCATCCATGCATTGTTTGAGGCAATTTGGATTATAGATTATAAACACAAGGTAATAAGACCAAATCTAAATAATGTGTGATGTTTTGTTAACAGCGTTGTTACCATCTTCAGACAAATGTACTGATCATTGTTACTACCTAACATTCACCAAAAGTACTACTATACAGTACTTTTGTCTGATGATGGTAACAATGCTGTTACACTGTAATATCACACACTATTTATTTATTTGTATTTGGGCTTATTACCTTGTGTTTCTTCAAAGGACAGTTTTCATAGCCAAAATGGCCTTTTTTTTTTTTTGACTCTGTAACTAGGTGTTGTCCTTTACACAGAGGTTCTATTGTAAGACCAAATCAGACTGTTAATTAAAAAAAAAAGGTAACAAGACCAAATCCAATATATTGAAATGTTTGTGATGTTTCTGTAACAGTGTTGTTACCAAAAAACATCACAGACATTTCAATAATTTGGATTTGTTGTTATTACCTTTGTTTCTATTATATAATCCAAATTGTACCTTATCATTTCGGATATTGTGGATCTTCGCTAAAAATTTCAAATTCCTCCCCAACTTGATGTGATCTGAAAATGACAAATCATGGAAGAGTTAACGGAGGAAACATCACAAACATTTCAATAATTTGGATTTGGTCTTGTTACCTCTTGTTTCTAGTATATAATCCAAATTGTACCTTATCATTTCGGATATTGTGGATCTTCGCTAAAAATTTCAAATTCCTCCCCAACTTGATGTGTTCTAAAAATGACAATTCATGGAAGAGTTAAAGGAGGAAACATCACAAACATTTCAATAATTTGGATTTGGTCTTGTTACCTCTTGTTTCTAGTATATAATCCAAATTGTACCTTATCATTTCGGATATTGTGAATCTTTGCTAAAAATTTCAAATTCCTCCCCAACTTGATGTGATCTGAAAATGACAAATCATGGAAGAGTTAACGGAGGAAACATCACAAACATTTCAATAATTTGGATTTGGTCTTGTTACCTCTTGTTTCTAGTATATAATCCAAATTGTACCTTATCATTTCGGATATTGTGGATCTTCGCTAAAAATTTCAAATTCCTCCCCAACTTGATGTGATCTGAAAATGACAATTCATGGAAGAGTTAAAGGAGGAAACATCACAAACATTTCAATAATTTGGATTTGGTCTTGTTACCTCTTGTTTCTAGTATATAATCCAAATTGTACCTTATCATTTCGGATATTGTGGATCTTCGCTAAAAATTTCAAATTCCTCCCCAACTTGATGTGATCTGAAAATGACAATTCATGGAAGAGTTAAAGGAGGAAACATCACAAACATTTCAATAATTTGGATTTGGTCTTGTTACCTCTTGTTTCTAGTATATAATCCAAATTGTACCTTATCATTTCGGATATTGTGGATCTTCGCTAAAAATTTCAAATTCCTCCCCAACTTGATGTGATCTGAAAATGACAATTCATGGAAGAGTTAAAGGAGGAAACATCACAAACATTTCAATAATTTGGATTTGGTCTTGTTACCTCTTGTTTCTAGTATATAATCCAAATTGTACCTTATCATTTCGGACTGTGAATTTCTCTCTCTCTCATAAAAGAAAATAAGACCTAATCTCCCAAATAATTTATTAGTGTGTGACGTTTCGGCAACAACATTGTCATCATCATCAGACAAAAGAATAAATGAGAAAAAATATTACAGCAAGTTCTTAAATAGTACTGTTATCAAGTGTTTTAACACTTGATACACAAAACAGGTCTTATTTTCTTTTATTATAATCTATAATCCAAATTGTGCTTTATCATTCTTTCTCGCTCTTTTCTAAAATTTCAAATCCCTCCCTGACTTGATGTGTGATCTAAAAATGACAATCATGGATGGAAGAGTTAACAGAGGAGTGTTGGTGTTCACAGAGAGACTGACAGAACAGCTGAAGAGAGGGGAGTATGAGTGCATGGTGTGCTGTGAACCTGTCCTGGCCAAGGATCCTGTCTGGAACTGTACCAAGTGTTTCAATCTCTTCCACTTCCACTGTACTCGCAAGTGGGCCCGGACCTCAGTCTCTGCACCCTCCAGCAGCAGTGGTAAGTCTCCCCTCCCCCATATGGCAATCTAGCTTTTACTTCCAACAGCACATATACAATATATACTTTATAATACAATATAATGTGGCTTATGATTGTAGAACGACATTTGAAAATTATCCCGCATGTGTTTCTTTTGAACGAAAAATCACAATTTTTTTTAAGGAGAAATAACGATTATTTCTAACCTTAGGGATGAGGTATGAAAGGATGAATTGTGAAGAGTAATGATAAACGGAAAAATAAAGGTGTCCAGGGATGGAATGTCAGGGATGTCCCATCCCTGGACACCTTTATTTTTCCGTTTATCATTACTCTTCACAATTCATCCTTTCATACCTCATCCCTAAGGTTAGAAATGATCGTTATTTCTCCTTTAAAAAAATTTTGATTTTTCGTTCAAAAGAAACACATGCGGGATAATTTTCAAATGTCGTTCTACAATACATACTTTTTCTTTTTTGATCGGTTAAAATATTGGCGTAATTTGAATTGATGAGAAAAGCATCATGCAACTGAATGTTGCTGATGGCTTCCTTCCTCTATTTACACTTATGGACAAAACTTAAGGAAGTTGTACCTTTCAGCATGTATATCAGGATTCAGACAATAACTCTGAAAGATATTACAGTGACCTTTATTGAAGATCTACAATATAACCAAGTGTGAACAAAATTGCCTCTGTCTCTCTCTCCTTAAAAAAAATAGACTACTGATGACATGAAAGGCTTTTCTCTTCCTTAAGTTTTTTTTTCCATGAGTGTTTGCATGTTAGAATGCACACAGCGTATCAATTTTTAAAAAATTCTTTGAACTGGACAAATAAAAATAAAAAATAAATTAGATATTTATATCTGTTTTCAGAATGGAGTAAAACTTCTTATCTATTTTCACAGATAAATTATTTCTTTCCAATCACACACACACAGCTATAGTAATTTCATGGATTGCCTATTACATCGACCAATGATATGATGCAATAGCAGTTGCAATCCATTGATAACCAAGATCCTTATCTATAGCACGGCACACAAATGTTTTATCAGCCTGCAAGCTACAACAGGCACAAGTTGGTGGTATGAGTCATGTCAGAGCAGTCGTTGGCCTTCCATTGGTTTTCCTGGTCACTCCGTGGTAGCCTTGGGATTGGTCAATCACATGTCTTAGTCACCTGGATGGCTTCAGAGTTTGGAAACCTCCTTTTTTTGTCTACGCAATTATTCTGTTTATGGCCTTTTTTTTTCCATTTTGTATTGGTCATTCATTTTTTGTTATAGTCTTTTTGAGATGGGGTCCACCTTACAGTCAAATTGTGCCTTAATTCTCTCAACACTACAAGAAAATAAGACCTAATTCAAATAATTTAATAGTGTGTGATGTTTCGGCAATAGCATTGTCACCATCATCAGACAAAAGAATAAATGAGAAAAATATCACCGCAGTCTGATGATGGTGACAATGCTGTTGCCGAAATGTCACACACTAATAAATTATTTGGATTTGGTCTTATTTTCTTATATTATAAGCTATAATCCAAATTGTGCTTTATCATAAAAACCACTAGCAATGTGAATATATATACAGTAGAACTACCTCCCTGTAAAGGACAACACCTAATTACAGAGTCAAAGTGTCCTTTAGGGAAAGGTGTCCTCTTACTGGAGAGTTGCTAAATTGTAAAAATGGTAATTTTGCAAATGAAAACTGTCCTTTGTAGAGAGGTGTTCACTAAAGGGAGGTTCTACTGTATAATTATCAGTGAGGAATACTTATCAGAAATAAAGCTAAATACGAAAAAAAAAAAATTGAGCAAAATGCTAAATGAATCTTTTTGCACTGAAACATCACATACACATACTTTTATCTATTTAGATTTGGTTTTATCCCCTTGTGATGTATCCCCCCGTGTGTATCCCCTTTGGTTTTATCCCCAATAGAAAGTTGTGTCTTTTAAGCCACAAAATATTTCTAGTTCCAATGTTTCCTTATGAATAAAATATAAAATTTTTAAAAAAAATAATCCCTTGTATCACAATTAAAGGTGGGAATATCATGCTTTTAAACATTTTTTATTACAGAAATTCATGAAGTAAAAAAAGTTTAAAGAAGCTTATCCCCGGAAGCACCTGATATTTCTACCTTGATAATATGATCAGCAATGAGTTCCATCTAAATGTAACAAGTGAAGGTAAATTTTGAAGAATCTGCTCTTCAACAAGCCGATATGCAATTGCGAGGTATTATGTAAGAATTTTAAAGTAAGAAGTAAAAGGATTGTCTCCCAAGTTTATGGGACCAGAAATGGGAATTGACAGTACTAGAGACACCCCAATTCCCATTTCCGGTCACCAATTGGACACAATTCTCCTCTCAATTGGCCCGTTGAAGGGCATGAGTTCGAAAGCTTGCCCCTCTCACCACCTAATAAAAGAAACTACAGTTAAACCTGTCTATAGTGCCCACACCAAAATAGGGTGCTATAGAGAGGAGGTGCTATAGACAGGTCACTTTTAATGTAAATCCCATCGTACTACGTATTTAAAATCGGGCGCTATAGAAAGGGAGGCACTATTTAGTGGGGGCGCTATAGACAGGTTTAACTGTATATATTTTTAATTTTGTTGTAATTGCTATATATTACAATTTTACTTTTTACAATTCTTGTATGCTAACAATACAGTAGAACTACCTTTCTGTAAAGAACACTTAGTTGCAGAGGCAATGTGTCTTTTAGAGAGAGGTGTCCTTTTACCAGAGAGTTGCTGAAAAGTTTTTAAAAATGGTAAATTTGGCACTAAAAACATTGTAGAGGGGTGTCCTCTAGTAATGATACCTCTCATGGAGGTTCTATTGCAATCTCTCTTGGTATAATAGATAATATTTGTGTTAAAGCATTATTTGTAGGGCAAATATTTACTCAGGGGGAACTCGGGTGAAGCCGGATCATAATATATAATAGTAACAAATAGTATTTGATTTAAAAAAAACATCATTTTATACACACATGCTCAAGAAAAAAATGCACTCAGGTAAACCCCAGGTCATTCAGTTAGTTGGAAATAAACGAGACCAACATTTTTTTTCAAGTTTAAGACTAGAACTTTTTGATTCTCCTCTTAATTGAGAATTGATAATCCTAGATTGAGAATGGATCTGTAGCTTGAAAAAAAAAAGTGTATTTATAAAAGCAATCAATGACTAAGGTCACCCAGAAGTGAAATGAAACAAGTGTAGTAATGGAGAATTGGTGTAGAAAGAGTTAGTACTAGGTACTGGATTCTTATCTCCAGACTGAAGCCCATTTACTCCCCAAGTGGAGCAGAAACTCTCCATTGTGACACGTTTTCTTCCTCCTGCTAATTATCCATTTGTTTCTCTCTCTCCTTCCTTCCTCATCCTGGAGGAGGATTCCATCCATCCATCCCTGTACACAGCTAAACCTCACTATAACAACTTTGTTTGGAACCAAGATACCACAGTTGAAACTATTGGGATAAACTCTCTATTTTGGACTGCCACTACCTGTGGTCCAATTTCGTATCAGGCACTTTTTTCTTAATAATAAATTACTCCAATGGCTCCTGATACTTGCAAAAGTCCAACCCCACCAGTGAGTGCAAGTAACCAAAATGGGACTCTGACACATTTGTAAGTTGCAAAAGTTGAACTGCTTTATACATAAGGGAATAATAAGTCCAAATAAATAAATAGTGTCTGACATTTTGCTAACAGCATCATAAACTGTTTATTTATTTGGATTTAGTTTTATTACCTTGTGTTTAAGACCAAATATCTTTTGTCTGATGATGGTAACAACGCTGTTACCGAAATGTCATGCACTATTTATTTATTTAGATTTGGTCTTATTTCCTTGTGCCTTATCATTCTACATGCGTAGACATCTAGTGCACTTAGTTGTAACAGTAAAAGCAGTTGTTAGGTACAGACCACGATTTTAATGGCCTGCACCATGTGTACTAGGGTTAATAAAAAAAGGACCTCAAACTTGAGACTTCAGAATTATGATGTTATAGCCAAGTTGGGCTTTTATAAAGGAGGCTGCTATAAATGAGGTTTCACTATACATACACTATATAAATCTTATTACCATGTGTTTATAATCTATAATCCAAATTGTTTGTACTTTATCACTATATAATCTTTATTTCAATTGACACAAGGTAATAAGACCAAATCCAAATAAATAAATAGTGTGTGATGTTTCGGTAACAGCGTTGCTACCATCTTCAGACAAAAGTACTGAAACTGAATCTTGAAGATGGTAACAACGCTGTTACCGAAACGTCACACACTATTTATTTTTTTGGATTTGGTCTTATTACCTTGTGTTTATAATCTATAATTCAAATTGTGCCTTATTATTTCAATTGAATATTTGAGATTTTTCAAATCCCAACCAAATTGCCTAAATTAATTAAACGATTTTTTTTCTATTACTATAATAATATACCAAACTCTAGTCCAATGTTTACCTAAATTCAAAAGGGAACACTTATTCCGTGAGATGTTGAAAGGTTTGACTGTATGTCTAATGTTAATTAGGTTCTCTAATAGGTTTGGTTAATGACTCTGTCTCCCATGCCATATATCTCCAAAAAAAGCTCCAATGGCCCCCGATTCTTGCAAAAGTCTAACCCTACCAGCGAGTGCAAGTAAGCAAATGGGGCTCTGGCACATTTGTAAATGCAAAAGTTGAACTGCTTTTCACATGTGTAGACATGTGGTGCACTTACAGTAAAAGCAGTCGCTAACTACCCACCATTATTATCATGGCCTGTACCATGTGTACTAGGGATAATACAAAAAAAATATATATATATACCACTTCAAAGTTTGCTGTGTGTCAGGCCAGTCCATCTGGAGATGCCCAGCTTGTCAGCACCAGTTTGACAAGGTCCCAGATACCTACCTGTGCTTCTGTGGGAAGGTCCGGAGTCCAGAGTTCTCCCCCCACCTGGTGCCTCACAGCTGCGGAGGGTGCTGCTCCCGCTACCGTAGCGAGGACTGCCCTCATCCCTGTACCCTGCAATGTCACCCCGGACCTTGTCCTGAATGTTCCGTCCAGCTCTCACGGAGGTGCCCCTGTGGCAAGAATACTCTGGTAACATCCTACAATACCCACTGTTTACCTCTATATCTTCCCATTATCAGACCATTTCCTTTGAGGATTTCAAACCAGTCTTTCCTTTCTATCATCAAGAAACCTATTTAGCAAGAATAAGTTTGTATATCATCTTTATTAACATCCTTGTAATATCCTCATGGAATCTCTTCTGAATATCTCTTCCAATTCTCTCTCCAGACCATTCTCTATTAAATCCTTCCTTGATCTACCCATCAAACCCTCAAGGTGAATACCTCCAGTATGGTTGTTGTTGTCGTGTCCAATGAAGAGCCTCAGATGTCTCCATGCATCTCTATCATAGCAGTCGCAATGTCCTCTATCTTGGGTGTGTTTACTGTATTCTTGTTGTCATGTCCAATGAAGAGCCTCAGATGTCCCCATGCATCTCTATCATAGCAGTCACAATGTTCTCTATCTTGGGTATGTTTACTGTATTGTTGTTGTCATGTCCAATGAAGAGCCTCAGATGTCCCCATGCATCTCTATCACAGCAATGTTCTCTATCTTGGGTATGTTTACTGTATTGTTGTTGTCATGTCCAATGAAGAACCTCAGATGTCCCCATGCATCTCTATAAAAGCAGTTGCAATGTCCTCTATCTTGGGTATTTGCTCTTTGGAAAACTGGTTCCGTTGATACGTTAGTCACCTTGGACCAGAATTTAGTTGAATATTCCAAGGGTCCAGGGGAGACCGCAGGAAGGTGTGGTCAGACTTCTCCCCCCCTCCAGTATGGTCAAGAATAACATAAAAGAAACCCGGAGCATATCCGTAGATCCCAATGAACCTACAAATTACACAGCCTTCAAATTTCCATTTTCTATGGATCACTTCATTTATAAAGAACATAATTGTTCATTTTAAATTTGTTCTAAGCAATTTTTTTGATATTGATCTTGAGGATTCTTTTTTTTTTGCAAATGAATTGTGATTACTCTTTTTATTATTCAGGGAAACTTAATCCCTATTCTTTTATCTTATTTTTTTCTGTCTCCTCTTTCAATCTTATAAAGATAACAAGTTTGTGGATCTTGAGTTTCATGATTGAGAGAAGTAAAATGTGTCTGGGTTTTAGCTGTTAAGACTGAGAGTAGTTCTCAGTAGCAGGCTGACTTCAATATAAAAGAGCTACCTCTGACACGAGGAATAGTCTCCATGTGCAGCCACTCCTAACTTGGAGTACAGACCCTGTTCATCCTGTGTTCTTGTATCTGGAGTTCTTACAGTGTACTCTCAGCCTGGCCAGCTTTAACCCAGTTTTTTTAGCGAGAATTGTTGAGGCTTCCTCTCCTTATATTCCATCTGGGATTGTTACCAGCAATGGTAGAATACAGGAATACAACACCTAGTGACAGAATAAATTCCTCTATACTATGATATAGAGATTTCCTTACTTTGTATGCAATGAGTGCATTTATTAATTGGCATCAAAATAATGCATGCCTTGGATCTTCCCTGTGTAAAGAATATGCCAATTCAGATCATTGAATGAGCCACAAAACTTATTTTTGACAATTTCTAACCCATTAGAGTAGTTTAACCTCTATGCCCCCCATGGGCTATTATGGCCCTCATCAGTATATGAGGGGAATCTATCATATACATTTATAAAAAGGAAAAACTCCTCCTTTGCTGGTCCCAAGCCCGGATGAAAAAGGAGGAGGGGGAGCAGTAACAAGCTCGCTTAAAAACCTGGGCTCAACTGGCCCGGCTGATAGTACCCTGTAAGGGCTCCTGATCCAGGGATACAGGATGAGTCTGTACTCCATGTTAGGAGTGGCTGCAATTGGCGACTGTCCTCATGTCAGAGGCGGCCATTTAATATTGGAGCTAAGTCAGTGGCCTGCTACTGAGGAGTGCTCACAGTCTTAATGACAAAGGCAGATACATTCTACTTCGCCCAATCATTATGGATGTCTAATCTCTTTTGATGAGCTATACTTATCCCCAACAGACACCTGTAATCTGAAGCTCTACAGGCTTGGTACCCTAATGTTTGAATGGAGATGAGAAAGAAGAAGATTAAAAGGGGAGAGTAGATGCCTTATTTGACAATGTATGTGATGACTGTGCAGATGATCCGCTGCAGCACATCAGAGACTGCCAGTTGTGGGGATGCTTGCGGCAAACTCCTCAACTGCCACTTACATTACTGCGAGCTTACCTGCCACACAGGAGACTGCCCCGGCTGCACCCAGATTCTTACACAGAGTGAGTGGGAATATACATTATTACTTATCCCCTTGTGTTTGCAAATATTACATGAATTCATGTTCCTCTAGCTGTTTAATGATAAGCAGAGGTCTCTCCCAAAGGTCCTGTTTAGTACATCTAATGCGAGCCAAAATTCCCCCTTTTACATTCCATATACAGTTTACAACCCATTATAATTCAACATTCACTTTAATTCATTATCACAGGATTTCAACAAATTACAAAAAGGCATAAGACACAGAAACTCTTTTTATTAATTGATTAAAGAAGCTTTTGGGCAAGCCCTTCCTCAGCAAATTAGAAGTACTCTCCCTTGGATCTCTAAAACTCTTCTTTTTTTTTTTTGCTCATCTCTAATACACGTGGTACAGGCCATGATAATCATGGTGGGTAGAAGTAGGCGACTGCTTTTACTGTAAGTGCACCACTTGTATACATATGTGAAAAGCAGTTCGACTTTGCACTTACAAATGTGCCAGAGCCCCGTTTGGTTACTTGCACTCGCTGGTGAGGTTGGACTTTTGCAAGAATCGGGGGCCATTGGAGCATTTTTTTTTTTTTTATCAGAAAAAGTGCTCAATGGGGGAATTGAACCTGGGTCGTAGCGTTCGAAAAACCAACGATTTAGACCATCCTTCCACCGACCCCCCAAAACTCTTCTTGATTGTTTTCAGCAGTTTGACAGCTCTCTCACATCTTTTATCAAGATGATAACTTTTATCAAAGAGAGTTTATCTTGACACTGCCTGTCAAATAATCAAAAGCAATTGTTTTAGATACAAAATGTGCCTGGTGGTGGAAAATGTGGAGATTGCACTCTCTTCACAAATGTTATTATTGTTTTCATATTTATTTTTCCAATCTTTTCATTATAAACACAAGGTAATAAGACCAAATCCAAATAAATAAATAGTGTGTGACGTTTCGGTAACAACGCTGTTACGGAAACGTTACACAGTATTTATTTATTTATTTGGATTTGGTCTTATTACATTGTGTTTATAATCTATAATCCAAATTGTGCCCTATTATTCCAATCTTCATTATGATAAAAAGGGATAATAATATTTAAAAAAAATTATGATATAAAAAAAAGGTACCATTTGGATTATCGATTAGAAAATCTATGATCAAAACTAAAATAATGAAATGTTTAATTATTTTGGATTTGGTCTGTTGTTGTTGTTTCTTATCCCCTTGTTCAAAGATTACATGAATTCCATGAGTCCATGTTTCTCAAGCTGGTCTACAGTGTGTTTACATTGATGTTGCAATGTCTCAGATATTGCATATTGCTAACTAATCTAAACTGCACTTTTAAAAAAAATAATTTTTATAAAATAAATCATTTTCTCCTTTTACAAAAGAATACTGGTTGAATATATTCGAATGCTGAAAACTGTTAAACGATTTTTCTTTTTTAAAAATGTCAACTTTTTTTTAAAATTCAAATAAAAAACTTTTTAAAAATGATAATGCACAATTTGGATTATAGATTATAAACATAAGTTAATAAGATCAAATCCAAATAAATAAATAGTGTGACGTTTCAGTAACAGCGTTGTTACCATCTTACCTTGTTTTTAACTTTTTTTTTTTTAAATTAAAAAAATGCTTTTTATTTTGAAGAAATGATCTAAAAAAATGATTTTTTTTTCTCTCTACTATAAATAACAGTGTGATTTGCCCTTAATATATATTTAATGTCTACCAAATATGTGTGTGGACACTTTAACAGTAAATATTTTTTTATGTAATTAAAAAAAAAAACTCCTAATTTATATGTTAAATATCTCCAACACTCATACATTTATTTTTAGTCATAAACACAAGGTAATAAGACCAAATAAATAGTGTGTGACGTTTGGGTAACAGAGCTTAGCACCCTCTTTATTAATATGTATTTGATCTTATTACTTTCTTCTTCTTCTTCTTTCTTATCTCCACTCAATCATATTAGGGTACTGGGTGAAGTAGAATGTGTCTGCCTTTGTCATTATGACTGGGAGCACTACTCAGTAGCAGGCCACTGACTTTGCTCCAAAAGAAATGGCCGCCTCTGATATGAGGAACAGATGCCATGTGCAGCCGCTCCTAACATGGAGTACAAACGCTGCTCTTCCTGTATACCTAGATTAGGAGCCCGTGGGGTCAGTGGAAGGCTGGTTAAACTGTTTGGTTTCGACCACTACGACCCAGGTTCGATTCCCGCATTGAACACTTTTTTCTGTTTAAAAAAAAAAATATTCCAATGGCCCTCGATTCTTGCAAAAGTCCAACCCCACCAGTGAGTGCAAGTAATCAAACGGGGCACTGGCACATTTTAAAGTGCAAAGTCAAACTGCTTTTCACATGTCTAGACATGTGGTGCGCTTACAGTAAAAAGCAGTCGCTAACTACCCACCATGATTATCATGGCCTGTACCAGGTGTACTAGGGATAAGCAAAAAAAAAATTAGGAGCCCTTACAGGCTACTATCAGCCGGGCCAGCTGAGCCCAGGTTTTTTAGTGAGCTTGTTACTTGTCCCCCTCCTCCTTTTTCATCCGAGCTTGGGACCGGCAAAGGTGGAGTTCTCTTATTACCTTCAAATCAAAATTGTGCCTTATCATTTTCAGTCATAAACAATGTTCCTGTGTATAAATATAACCAACAGAAAATTTACACATTAGTCCTAAACACACGTGTGTGTTTGTACAGAGTGCTACTGTGGAAGGGACCAGCGTAAAGTGAGCTGCACTGTAGAGACAGCACGACAGGAGAGCTACAGCTGTGGCCAACCATGTGACCAGTCACTAGGCTGCGATGGAGATCACCACTGCCCCCAACTCTGTCACCCTTCCCCCTGCCTGCCCTGTGACCACCTCCCCTCCCTGGTGTCCACCTGCCCCTGTGGCAAGGTGCCCCTGGACCTGATCAAAGGCAGCCCCCCACGTACAGCCTGTACAGATCCCATTCCTACCTGTTCCAATATCTGTGGCAAGCCTCTCGCCTGCTCTCTCTCTGGTTAGTCTCACCCCTTCCTTACAATGTAGATGGAAATTTTGCCGGGAGGATATTGATCTAAAGAGACAAAGGTCGCCTCTCCCGTCAAAATAGACGTCAAAACTAGATAGCGTCTAGTTTTGATGTCTATTTTGACGGGAGATGCGACCTTTGTCTCTTTAGATTCCTTACAATGTCTTCTCTAATATATTGCCCAGTCTTTTTATCATTCACCAAATGGCACCATTTTACACTCATGGAGACAAAAGAAAGTTGTACCTTTTTAGTATATACTAGACGAATGGCCCGGGCAACGCCCGGGTTTTACCCGAGTGCGAATATATTTTAAAAACGTTTTAATCTTCATCTAGATCTTCATCTTGTCTACACCTTGTATACATCTTGCTTCCTAGGGTTGCCCGGCAACGCCCGGGTTTACATGATTAAATGTATTATTCAAACACATTAAACATGTGCCCGTTGGCTGCCAGCGAGTAAATGTCGGCGCCCGTTGACTCCCGGCGAGCAAGCGACCGCTCCCGTCGGCTGCCGGCGGGCGAGTGGCTTCCCGGCGCATGCGCGCGCCCGTTGACTCCCGGCGAGCAAGCGACAGCTCCCGTCGGCTGCCGGCGTGCGAGTGCCTTCCCGGCGCATGCGCGCGCACAGGGAAGCCACGTGTCGCAGGCCGTCCAATGGGCGCGCCCCGCCATCAGATTCCACCGCGTTCTAGATGAGCTATTTAGAATAATTTGAATATATAGTTTTAATAATTGATTTATATATTTTTTAAAATAGCCTATCGTCATCCTCGTTATTTTTTACCTATGTATTGAAATTTTGGTTTGAATTAGTGAACTACTGCGAATTTGTATACCGGACATACAAACCAACCAACCAACAAACATACAAACATTCATTTTTATATATATAGATATCGGGATTCAGATAATAACTCAATATTTGAGACACTGTGACCTTTATTGTGAAGACAAATGAGATAACCAAATGTGAACAAAATTGCTTCTATCTCCTTCAAAAGGACAGATAACCTGTGACATCAAAGACTTGCTGAAGTTTTGTCCATGGGTGTATATGCTGTTTAAAAAAATAATTCTGTGAAAGGAGAATACTTTATCTAAATAAATGGCAAATCAGGTTTAAATCAAGAATTTAATGTGAACTGGTGTGTAGAAGAGGCCGCTCACACGTGCCAGTCAAGGTGCCATGAAGGTCCCTGCCCTCCCTGCTCCCTACAATCTTCAATAAAATGCCGCTGCGGAGCAACCACCACCACAGTCCCTTGCCAGGAGCTGGCCACCACGGAGACCCCCGTGTGCACGCGGCGGTGCAAGGCGCGCAAGTCCTGCGGGTGGCACAGATGCCAGCAGTTGTGTTGCGTTGACCAGGATCACCTGTGTGACTTGATGTGCAACAAGAAGCTGAGCTGTGGCCTCCACACATGTGATATGCCCTGTCATCTGGGGAAGTGCCCTCCATGCCCCAATGTCAGTAAGTACAGCCATCTCTCTATTAGCCTTCTTTCCTACACTCACCCTGAGGGAAGAGAGTTTAGAATTTTTGGTGCAGGAGGCAACGATGTCGCTTTGAAGATTTAGCCTGTTGTTGTTGTTGTTTCTTATCCCCTTGTGTAAAGATTACACGAATTCCATGAGTTCATGCTCCTCGAGCTGTTTTATGATGAGCAGCGGCCTCTCCCAAAGGTCCTGTTTAGTGCATCTAATGCAAGCCAAAATGTGTTCTGGAGCTGCAGGTGCCAAGCTACATTTTGGGCAATTTAGCCTGTAGGGTCAGGAAACGCCTTTAGAGTCCACGTACTATAAAAATTAAATCCTTTCAGTGCGGCAGTCTACTTTAGTCGGCCAATTAAAATATGACACCGCTGACTCATTCTCACACTCAGGATGGGAAATTTGATCTTTGTTGGTTTAGTTAGTTATAGATGACTGGGTTGGCTTGAGACAGATTCTGGTAACATTTTCCCTCAATTTTAGTTTGTTTGGATTTGGTCTTATTATTTTGTAATTTCCTTTTAAATTATAAATACAGTAGAACCTCTCTTTAGCGGACACTTCTCTATAAAGGACAGTTTTCATTTGCAAAATTACCATTTTTACTATTTAGCAACTCTCCAGTAAGAGTAAAGGACAGTTTGGCTCTGCAATTAGGTGTTGTCCTTTATAGGGAGGTAGTTCTACTATATTTACATTTAGAGAAAATATCTGAGAGAAAGTCTGGCAATACATATTCTCTCCATAGACACCACTGACGGTGGGTGGTGTAGGTTTTGAAGATCTGCCATGTCACTGTGGGAAGACACTGAGGATGGCTCCCATTCCCTGCGGGGCCAGTCCACCGGAGTGCAAGGAGCTGTGCAGGAGGGACCATCCCTGTGGCCATCCCATCAGCCACCAGTGCCACAGTGAGCCAGAGTGCCCTCCCTGCCCTGCCCTCACTGAGAAGTGGTGCTTTGGTAAACACGAGGTCAGTCACTCTAATTCAGTCCACTTTGTCATTTTTCATAACACAGTGTGATCTTGTGTGTTTGTATTTGTATTTTATCAGTATTTGACACTGATGCTTTGGCAAAATACAAGATAATCAAACAAAAAAATAAGAAAAAATCAAATATGTGAAATAAACTCTGAGAGAAAACTGACAAAAACTATAATAAGACTTAGAACAAAACACTATAAAGGAATGGATATACATCCAGATGGCACAAGAACCTATAGAACAACTGTCCTGGTGTGGAACTAACACCTACTCACATATTCTCATGCCCAGCAATGGCCGCAGCCTTGCAGAAAATTGACTTAGACCCAGAGCAGCAGCTTTACACACCCAAGATAGTAGATATTGCTGCTGCTGTGATGGAGATGCATGGAGACATCTGAGACTCTTCTTTGGACACAACAACAACAACATCTTGTGTGTTGCTCTTAGTTATCTATGTTCAAATATTTAAAAAATAACGTGAACATTCTTTAATTCATGATAAGGCACAATTTCCATTCAGTACTTTTGTCTGATGATGGTAACAACGCTGTTATAGAAACGTCTATAACACACTATTTATTTATTTGGATTTGGTCTTATTACCTTGTGTTTACATTCTTTAATTCAATACTCTGAAAGAATTAGGTTCTTAACCCGGCATTGCGCGCGCCGGGTGAAAATTACCCATGGCAACATTTGAGTGGAGAATTAACCAATAAAAAAAATCGGTTGGCAGAGACGTGGTTTCGTTTAGCTTCCTGACTCATCATTTGTTCTAAAGTTTTGGTTTCACATTTTGACAGCTGCTACTGAAATTCCATCTATTGTCACTGTCGGGTAAAAATCACCCGGTGCGCGCACTCACGTAATTTTTTTGTCGCATTTTTCTTTGATAAATATTTTTGAGAGAGAGAAATAATTCGATTTAATAATTTAAAAAATAACTATAATAGGTTGATATATTTATCAGCCTATAATTCTATATAAAATGGAGGGAAGAAGGTCATATTTAGTTGATCAAGAAGAGACTATTGTAGAAAGTGATATTGAAGAAGATCATTTAAGTGAACATTTTTCTGGAAGTAACACTGGAATATATTTAGATATGCGAATTTTGTGGGATAAGGGAATTATCCCACAAACACATTTATATATAGGGAGAGCCTCGAAAACCAAATGATCCAAAAATTGTCCTTCACAAATAGTAAAGCTGAGAACGCCTAATGTCATTACACATTTACCAGGCTTGAAAGGTGAAGAAGCAAAAAATTAAATTACACCTTTAGAAAATAATTCTTGAAATGTTTGGCCCTTGAACTCATCAAAGAGCAACTAAATCAAAGAAAAAAACATTTCTTCACTGCCTAGAGGACCAAGTAAAAAGAAAATTCCTTTTTTTACAGATAAGTTAATTGGATTCAAAAAGGTATACTCTAAATATTTATTTAATTCATTTTTAGAAGGCACTTCAAGCCATCAAGAAGGTCAAGAAGATAAAGCTTCCTACCAGATGTAGAGTGTGTCCCTCCAGTAAGGACTGGAAGACCTCGACTTTGTGCCATAAATGTGAAAAGCCAATTTGTAAAGGACGTACAATTGCAGTTTGAAATGATTATATATAGTTTGTTTTAATTTTCTTCATGGAATTTTATATATTTAATATTGGAAAGGAGCAATATATTCTTTTTTTATATACCACTACCAATTTTGAGCATTATTCAAGAATAAATTTTAAAATGTTTAACCTGTGTAAAAAATAAAAATATTTTATTAATAATTGCCTTTTTTGAAAACTAAAATGTTGTTACTTTGAAATAGAAGAGGTTTTGTATTTCCTCAGATAATATTTATGTTCAAAATATATAATTATAATAACGGGTATATTTCACCCAGCGCGCGCAAGTACGTTACATTTTTAGCGCGCGTGCTCGAGGGTTAAATGAAACTAATCCTATTAGATCCCTAGAATCCCAAATATGTAAATAAAGACTGATCTACTTCAAACACATAAGGAGACTAAATGGTTTGTAAAAAATGTTGTTAGGAAAAATTGAAGGAAGAAAGGTAGGAAACCTGCAATGAGCTGGCTAGATGGGGTCAAGAAAGCTGCTGAAATGTAACTAGATGAGCTGTGAGATTGGAGACTATTTGTCCATATAGGCACCAAAAGTTGAACTCTACTTGATGGACGCTAATAACAACAAAAACTCTAATGGTTGAAATATATATGGTAATTAAATTGTAGTGAAAGTTGTTGTTGTTTCTTATCCCCTTGTGTAAAGATTACACGAATTCCATGAGTTCATGCTCCTCGAGCTGTTTTATGATGAGCAGCGGCCTCTCCCAAAGGTCCTGTTTAGTGCATCTAATGCAAGCCAAAATGTGTTCTGGAGCTGCAGGTACCAAGCTACATTTTGGGCAAGTGGGGTAGATTTTGTTATTATTTTCTATCTTCAATGGCTTGAGATGGCCTGTTCTAAATCTTGTTAGTGTTGTTTGATGCTGTCTATTTCTGATGTTCAGAGCTCCTCCTGGGTTCACTCCACTGTACCAACTGTGCTTATTTTCTTGTTTATTTTTGTTTTGGCTACTGTCTCTATTTCTTTAAAAGTAAGTTTATTTTTCTGTGGCAAGGGTTCTTTTGGTAGTGAAAGTAAATAGGTTGATGTGGGTAAGTGAAAGTATTGGTTGAATTAAAGAAAGTTCTTCTTCCTTATCTCCAATCAATCATATTAGGGTGTCAAGCTTGTAAAGTTGACAACCATCATGATGGGTGAAGTAGAATGCGTCTCCCTTTGTCATTAAGACTGGGAGCACTACTCAGTGGCAGGCCGACTTGGCTCCAAAAGAAATGGCCACCTCTGACATGAGGAACAAACGCCATGTGCAGCTGCTCCTAACATGGAGTACAAACGCTGCTCATCCTGTATCCCTGGATTAGGAGCCCTTACAGGGTACTATCAGCCAGGCCAGATGAACCCAGGTTTTTTACCGAGCTTGTTACTGCTCTCCCTCCTCCTTTTTCATTCAAGGCTTGGGACCGGCAAAGGCGGAATTATAAAGAAAGTTCTGAATTAGTATAGTCAGTTGAATTTAAAAAAAAAAAACAGTAACTACTTGTTCTTGAAAAGAGTGGCCATACCAGCGATTCCTTACCAAGTATGTTTTGGTGACAGATCCGCGGCAACGTGCCATGTTTCATCGACGGCATCTCGTGTGGCAAGCCCTGCGGCAAGCCACTCCCCTGTGGCAAACACACCTGCCAGCAACTGTGCCATGCAGGACCCTGCGACCCCACGTGCACACAGCCATGCCCTGAGGAACGGCCGGACTGTAAACACCCCTGCGCTGCCCCCTGCCATCAGGGACCCTGTCCTAAGGAGACCTACTGCAAGGTCAAAGTAAGCTGTTTGTCACAGATACAGATGTAACCTAGATACCTTCCTCAATTGAATCTATCCACACTTAGAATGGAGAAATTCACACCTCTAACTTTTTATCTTTTTAATAAGCACTATATAGGTAACAAGACAATTCCAAATATAGTGGAACACTTTGTTATAGCAGCCTCTTGTTATAACTGCAACCTTATAATACTAAAGTACAATTAGATTATAGATTAGAAGCATGAGGTAATAAGACCAAATGCATAAAGGTAGTCTGTGACCTTCCAGTAACAACACACTGTTACACAATATGTATTTGGATTTAACTGCAAACTTTTTTTTTTTTATAAGGCACAATTTGGATTATAGATTATAAACCCAAGGTAATAAGACCAAATCCAAATAAATAAATAGTGTGTGACGTTTCGGTAACAGCGTTGTTACCATCTTCAGACAAAAGTACTGGTAAAATTTTCTCATTCAGTACTTTTGTCTGAAGATGGTAAAAACGCTGTTACCGAAACGTCACACACTATTTATTTATTTGGATTTGGTCTTATTACCTTGGGTTTTTTTTTTTTTTTTTTAAACATCACAAGGGCCTCAGTTTTAAGTTGTAATTGTTTTAACCATGGTTATAGCCATTCAAAATCATAGTCTCAGGTATGTTATTATAGTGAGGTTTTACCGTAGGTAACATTTATATGTGACATTTTTTCTTTAACATTGATGTTACATCTTCAGATTAAAACACTGAAGGTCTTTTGTCTGATGATGGTAACAACACTGTTACAGAAACATCACACACTATTTATTTGGATTTTTTCTTATTACATTGTGTTTATAATCTATAATCCGAATTGTGTCTTATCATATTTGGTCTTTTACTACCTTGTGTTTCTAATCTATAATCCAAATTGTGTCTTATCATATTTGGTCTTTTACTACCTTGTGTTTCTAATCTATAATCCAAATTGTGTCTTATCATATTTGGTCTTTTACTACCTTGTGTTTCTAATCTATAATCCAAATTGTGCTTCATCACTCTCTTAACTTTATTTTTTTTCTTATCCCTAGTACACGTGGTACAGGCCATGATAATCATGGTGGGTAGAAATTGACGACTGCTTTTACTGTAAGTGCACCACATGTCTACACCTCTTACCAGTCGAACTGCTTTTCACATGTGTAGACATGGGGTGCACTTACAATAAAAGCAGTCGCCTACTTCTACCTACCATGATTATCATGGCCTATACCACGTGTACTTGGGATAAGCAAAAAAAAAAAAACCTCTTACCTTTATTGAAAGATTGTCTTTTTTTTTTTTAATCCTTGAAAAGTAATCTCTTTATTGATATTCTACGAGGGATTTTCTTACTGTGTGTATATGGTAGAATGGATTCCAAGCTGGCATGTGTTCCAGGTGATGTTGTCCTGCACCTGTGGACACCGCAGTGAGACTGTGCCCTGTGGTGTCGCCGGTAACACCAAGCCCACGTTGTCTCTTCTCTCCAGCAGGATGCACAACTTCCACCTGGGCCAGTCTGTGGACATCACTGAGCTCCTCTCAGCCCTCAAGAATAATGCCAAGTAAGTCTCTGGGTAAACATTTTTATGGAAAAATGTGATCTCAATTAAACATGTCTGGAATGAATTTAAACACATTTATACAGTAGAACCTCTATGAGAGGATACTCCCGCTAGAGGATACCTCTCTACAAAGGACAGTTTTCATTTGTAAAATTATAATTTTTACTATTTAGCAACTCTCCGGTAAGAGGACACTTCTCCCTAAAGGACACTTTGGCTCTGCAATTGGGTGTTGTCCTTTACAGGGAGGTTCTACTGTATTTCCAACATTTTTTAAACTTTGAAGTATGTTTATAAAAAGAAGTGGTTGAAAACAATACTTCTCTCTCTCTCTCTCTAGCGAAGGCTACCATCTACAAGTACCATCTTGGTCTTGAGTTGGGTAATGCCAGCCAACACATCGACCTGCCCACCCTGTGGGAAAGAACTCTCGCAGTCCATCGGTGGCGGAGTCTTTCTCGCGGTGGGCGCTACCAATGAAGACCTTGTATATATTTTATATATATGTATATTTATCTATTACTTTATATATTTATATCTATTTATTCATGTATTTTTCATTATATAATCTTATTTATTCATATTTTTATTTATTCTGTATTTAACCTTATATAATCTTATATGGACGTTAAAATAAATCAGGTTCAATCTCAATCTCTCTCTCTCTCTCTCCTCTTTTACTTGAGTATCTGTTGTTTTTGAGTGGTTAACTTTAGGATGTGTTTTGATGTCATTGCTATTAGTGTCTTTCAAGTCAAGTTTTTGGTGTGACTATATGGACAAATATTCTCCACACTGTTGGTGACCATTGTAATATGTTTTGTTTATTATTTTTATTGAAGAAATATTTATCTCTATAAAAGACTTATTTTATTTATTTAATTAACAAAGTGCAACATACCTAATATTATAAATATTCTAGAATCATTTTACATATTTATATAAAACTAGACGAATGACCCGGCTTCGCCTGGGAATTCCCCCGAGTACAAATTTCTATCTCAATACTTAATACTAAATACTTTTGTAAAAAAAAAAGTAACACTCTTATAAAAAGATATTTAAAAAAAAAAAAAGTTGGGCAAGCGATTTGGAAAATATGCAGAACGCTCATTGGTCGGTTAATTCGCCTGGTGTTGTCACTTCGCCTCATATTTACTGCCGCGCAAAAAAATAGTTCTGGAGATTCTTTACACTTTATTAAAACAATATCGAACTTTCGATTATTTCTGCCTTCCTGCAGGAGTACATAAAAACGAATAAACGCCGTTAAGATGCTAATAATATGTACATTTAAATATTAGGAGAGATTTTGCATATTGCTTGATATTAGAATATTTTATTAAGTTAGTTTGTATTTTTTGCATATTGACTATTGTTTGTTTAATTTTAAGAATTATCATATTGACTGTAACTTTTATTTATTATATAAAAAAAACAAAGGCCAGAACAAAAATTAATTAAAAAATACGAAAGCCATTGTTTACATACAGTAACGCTAATTTTGTAAAGTTTTTTTTTTTTTTTAATTGCATTGTGTGCACTTACCGTAACTTAGTAATATAAATTTCTCTCTCAATACTTTTGTAAAAAAAAGTGACACTCGTATAAAAAGATATTTAAAAAAAAGTACGCAAGCAACTTGAAAAGAAATGCAGAACGCTCATTGGTCGCTTAATTGGCCTCGTGTTGTTACTTCGCCTCGTATTTACTCCGCGTAAAAAAAAAGTTCTTCAAATGAAAAAAAGAAATAGCCAAAAATACTAATCAAAATGTAGCCGAAAATTTTCCTCAGGTTTATAAAAAGCGACATGCAAAATTTGGTACCAATTGGTTCAGTAGTTTTTGAGTTTATCGCGAAACAGACAGACATTGACTTTTATATATAGAGAGATAATAATAACATTGGTCGATGGTCAAATCTATTTAAAACATATTATATTACAACCATCACTTTCAGTTCATTAGGAGTCTTCTTCCTTCTGTTTCCCCCAGTATCAGAGGATGTCATATAGCTATATCTCTGTGTAGGCTGGAGTGCAATGACGAGTGTGCCATCCTGGAGAGGAACCGGAGGCTGGCGGAGGCCCTCCAGATTGACCCCATGGAGCACAAGCCCCCACAGCCCAACTACTCCGAGTTCCTAAAAGACGAGGCTCGCAAACACCCGGAGCTGGTGAAGGAAATCTATGAAACCATCCATAACCTGGTGTCTCAGAGTAAAGTGGTGAGTGCTTTCATTGTTACTTTTTATTCTCCTTGCATATACACTCATGGACAAAGGAAGTTGTACCTTTTACCATGTATATTGGGACAACAACTCTGAAAGATATTCCATCATCACCAAATGTGAACAAAATAACCTCAGTCTCCTTCAATCTTCTTCTTCTTTCTTATCTCCACATTGGGTGAAGTAGAATGCGTCTGCCTTTGTCATTAAGACTGGGAGCACTACTCAGTGGCAGGCCGACTTAGCTCCAAAAGAAATGGCCGCCTCTGACATGAGGAACAGACGCAGCTGCTCCTAACATGGAGTACAAATGCTGCTCATCCTGTATCCCTGGATCAGGAGCCCTTACAGGGTACTATCAGCCGGGCCAGCTGAGCCCAGGTTTTTTAGTGAGCTTGTTACTGCTTCCCCTCCTCCTTTTTCATCCGGGCTTGGGACCGGCAAAGGCGGAGTTAGTCTCCTTCAATAAAAATGATGACCGGCAACATCAAAGACTTTTCACTTCCTCAAGTTACGTGTCCATGAGTGTATATTTATGCTGTTCACAAAGCTTATGTATGTTTTCCTATTACCCTTTAAAACCAAGACATTTCTCCTAAAATACTGACCCTTGGGAGGATTCACCACTAGTGGGCCCTCTCAATAGTGTCTCATTGTAGTAGGTGATTATTTTAGTTGGAAAGGTAAAAGTTGAGAATCAAATTTCATTCTTGGATTACAAAAGGATCTTTATTGCCTTATACAGTAGAACTACCTCTCTGATAACACCTCACAATGTTCTCATAGAGCTGCTAAATGGTAATTTATGGATTGAGAACTGTCCATAATTTAACCTTATATGAACACACAATGAAACAAAGTAGTTTCAATCTCCCCCTCACCAACAGTGTGTGTTCCTCCAGTCCAAGCTGAAGACCCAGAGCTATTCCTTCCCCTCCATGAAGAAAACCAACCGCCACATTATCCACGAGATTGCCGAGGCCTTCGGGTGCCAGACGCAAGCGTTTGACCTGGAGCCTAACCGCAACGTGGTGGTCACTGCCGTCAAGTAAGTATACAAGATATTTCCTTGTGAAGTTTCCATTTTTTGTTATTTCAAACTCTTTCTCCTTTTCTACAAATCTTTTCTAATTTTTTCCATTAAAAGTAATTTATTCGCAGCATTTCTTTTGTAACAGTTGTGTTATCATCTGGTTATGTTGTTGCTGTAGTATGCGTTGATGGAAGGCTAGTAAAATGGCCCTCTATTCTAATCAATGTCACCGCTTTACCAGAAGTGTTCTGGGAACCAGTTAAAACTGGTGTAAAATGGGCCCTTGACTGCTAAAATCTATGATGGTTTAACACTCATTGTGGGGCAGTTGAGCATTGGAATTGTATGGTAAATTTCAGATTCCAAAGGTCACAGACAAAATCTGCTAGACATCATTAGTCCTGGATTGTTTTTAGATTTTATTAAATTTGGTCCTATGCTCTAACTTGTGATTCTCATCTTTAATCCCATATCATTGTTCAGTTTACACACAAGGTAATTAGACCAAATAAAGTGTGTGACATTTCGGTAACAATGTTATTACTGAAACATCACACACTATTTATGTTATTTGGTCTTATTACCTTGTAGTTCTAATCTATAATCCAAATTGTCATGTTCAGTCAGCCATTTCATTTGGAAATACAGTAGAACTACCTCCATGTAAAGGACACCTAATTGCAAAGCCAAAGTGTCCTTTAGAGAGAGGTGTCCTTTTACCGGAGAATTGCTAAATAATAAAAAAAGGTAATTTTGCAAATGAAAACTGTCCTTTGTAGAGAGGTGTCGGTTAGCAGGGTGTCCTTTTGAGGGGTTGGTGGAAGGCTGGTTAAACCGTTTGGTTTTCGACCGCTACGACCCGGGTTCAATTCCCGCATTGGACACTTTTTTCTGATTAAAAAATAAATAAATGCTCCAATGGCCCCCGATTCTTGCAAAAGTCCAACCCCACTAGCGAGTGCAAGTAACCAAACGGGACTCTGGCATATTTGTAAGTGCAAAGTCGAACTGCTTTTCACATGTGTAGACATGTGGTGCGCTTACAGTAAAAGCAGTCGCTAACTACCCACCATGATTATCATGGCCTGTACCATGTGTACTAGGGATAAGTAAAAAAAAAAAAGGGTGTCCTTCATGGAGGTTGTCCTACTGTATAACAATTTGCATCATTTGGGCTATGATGATGTCAATTATTTGAATTCTCCATCTTCCTGCCTACTAAACAGCCATCAAGTAGCTAGTGAGACTACACCATCCAAGAGTGAACTACACAACATACCTACATGTAATGAGATAACTGAGCAATGTGGCGCGCAGACACCAGAGCACCATCCCCGCAGTGAGCATCATGACATTAGTTCAGCAGGAGGCAGGCCTGCGCAAGATCCCCAACCCCGTCAACTCCATCGACCCACCCAAAGACAAGCCCCCACCTATAGACTACTTTGATTATGATATTTAAAACTGTGTAATATTTCCTGCCTCTACCTATGCTATTATTATTAAAGGAACCTGTTGTTTCCCATTTTTTGTCTTTTTTTTACAAATTATTTTATTTTAGTCTTGTGCATTGATAAGGCACAATTTGGATTATAGATTATAAACACAAGGTAATAAGACCACAAATCCAAATAAATAAATAGTGTGTGACATTTTGGTAACAGTGTTGTTACCATCTTCAGACAAAAGTACTGAATCACTATATCATTGTACAAAAGTACACATTCAGTACTTTTGTCTGAAGATGGTAACAACACTGTTACCGAAACGTCACACACTATTTATTTATTTGGATTTGGTCTTATTACCTTGTGTTTATAGTCTTGCATTGTTGATATACTGTAAGATGTTGGGAAATTTGAAGAAAGAAAGGAAGACCTCAAATGAGTTGACTTGGAAGGGATTAAGAAAGCTACAGGAAGGTCACTAGATGAGAGTGATGATCACTAACAGATGTCAAATTGGAGTATATTTGTCCCCATAGAGTCACCACCTAAAGTTGACTTGATGAACACTAATAACAACAGAAAGAGACTGGTGTCATACCGTATTATTACCTTAGAGTCTGATAGAAGCTTGTGAAAATTGTTGACTGACAGTGTGCCCTTAAATTGAAGATATGACAACTGATGGTGGGGATAGAAATGCAGTAGAACTATCTCTTTTTTTTTTGCTTATCCATAGTACACGTGGTCTCTAAAAATCCTGAGTTCAACTGACCCAGTTGATGGACCTCAGCAAGGATCCCTCTCCAGGGATACAAAGGAGCTGTGTCTGTACTCATGTTAGAGTCATCAGCAAAGGCTTCCATGTTAGGAACGGCCTCAAATTACAGGCAAAGTCAGACTTTCACCAAAGTGTGCCTGGATCATGGTGCCATGATCAACGAAAGCTGCACTCCTATACTCCATTCCATGAGATCATGAACTCATGGAATTCGTGTAATCTTTACACAAGGGGATAAGAAACAACAACAACAACACGTGGTACAATGAAATTTGTGTAAGCTATACACAGGGGGATAGGAAACAACAACACACATGGTACAGGCCATGATAATCATGTTGGGTAGAAGTAGGCGACTGCTTTTACTGTAAGTGCACCATACATGTGAAAAGCAGAGAACTATCTCTCTATAAAGGACTACACCCAGTTGTAGAACCTTGAGGAAGATCCTAATTGGATGGCTAACACAAAAGGAGACTGAATGAAAGCCAGGATAACCTTCAAACTTCATTCTCTTAATGAAGAAAAACACTCTTTTGTTTTTGGGGGGATAAATCGTCCCAACAGGCGGAAGAGCCAAATATATTTGGTCAAAGACATATACCACTTGTGTATCAAGCACTGATGAGAAAACTATATCAAATTTGGGAATATTTGTCCATATATATATTTTTTTTGCTTATCCCTAGTACACATGGTACAGGCCATGATAATCATGGTGGATAGAAGTAGGTGACTGCTTTTACTGTAAGTGCACCACATGTCTACACATGTGAAAAGCAGTTGTTCATATAGTCACCAAAAGTTGATGGACACTAACAACAACTGAGTTAAACACAAGGTAATAAGACCAAATCCAAATAAATAAATAGTGTGTGATGTTTCGGTAACAGCGTTGTTACCATCTTCAGACAAAAGTACTGAATGAGAAATTTTATCACAGCATGTTTCTAAAGAGTTACTGTGATCAAATGTAAAAACATGCTGTGGTAAAATTTCTCATTCATTACTTTTGTCTGAAGATGGTAACAACGCTGTTACCAAAACGTCACACACTATTTATTTATTTGGTCTTATTACCTTGTGTTTATAATCTATAATCCAAATTGTGCCTTATCAACAACTGAGTTGAACTGCTTTTCACATGTGTAGACATGTGGTGCACTTACAGTAAAAGCAGTCGCTAACTACCCACCATGATTATCATGGCCTGTACCACGTGTACTAGGGATAAGCAAAAAAAAAAACTAACTGACAAAACATTATCATCTATAACTAAACATTAAACCTGTGTTTGTGAACAAGTTTTCACTTTATTTGACCAAGTTCTACCATCATTAAACAATACAATAGAGAAATTGTACTGGTTGATCTATTAAGAAATAGGCATCTCCTGATTGTGCAACTATGCTTATGGACAAAACTTAAGGAAGTGGAAAGTCTTTAATGTCACCAGTCGTCTATTTTTTGAAGGAGACAGAGGCAATTTTGTTCACACTTGGTTATCTCGTGTGTCTTCAATAAAGGTCACTGTAATATCTTTTAGAGTTATTGTCAGAATCCTGATATACATGCTGAAAGGTACAACTTCCTAAAGTTTTGCCCATGAATGTATACACACTTGGTTATCTAATATGTCTTCAATAAAGGTCAATATAATATCTTTCAGAGTTATTGTCTGAATCCCGATATACATGGTAAAAGGTACAACTTCCTTAAGTGTTGTCTCCATGAGTGTAAAAGTCACAAACGCAAGCCATCAGTAACTTTTAGTTGAATGATGAGGAGATGGATTTCTCTTATTTTATTAAAGAGGTTTTGATTTGAAAAAGTTGGAAAAGGTCTGGCTTACCAGTTGGCAATCCTCTCTGCCAGTACTTGGTTCACTCTATCACACCACTATAACAACAATTGTTGGTTTGTTTTGATTATATAGTCTGTGGTCGGAGGACACCACTATAACAACAATTGTTGGTTTGATCTGATTATATAGTCTATAGTTGGTATCTTGGTGTTACTATGCTTCTATCATGATAAGACACAATTTGGATTATAGATTATAAACACAAGGTAATAAGACCAAATCAAAATAAATAGCGTGTAACATTTCGGTAACAGCGTTGTTATCATCTTTAGACAAAAGTACTGAATGAGAATCTGCTATCTTGTTTACACACTTGATAACAGTAACTATTTAAACCATGCTGTGGTAAAATTTCTCATTCAATACTTTTGTCTGAAGATGGTAACAACACTGTTACCAAAATGTCACACACTATTTATTTATTTGGATTTGGTTTAATTACCTGGTGTTATGCTTCTTATCATTGTGGAAGTTTGGTATATCCACTCATGGACAAAACTTAAGGAAGTTTATTTTTTTTTTTTGCTTATTCCTAGTACACGTGGTACAGGCCATGATAATCATGGGGAGTTGATGTAGGCGACTGCTTTTACCACATGTGAAAAGGAGTTCGATTTTGCACTTACAAATGTGCCAGAGCCCCGTTTGGTTACTTGCACTTGCTGGTGGGGTTGGACTTTTGCAAGGTTAGGTTAGGTTGAGTCATCCTAAGTCAGTGACCTGCCACTGAGTAGTGCTCCCAGTCTTAATGACAAAGGAAGACACATTCTACTTCACCCAGTCATGATGGTTGTCAAACAGACACCATCAAGGGTCACAACTTGATACCCTAATATGATTGAGTGGAGATAAGAAAGAAAAAGTAACATTGAGATTTATAAATAAATCTATGGGAGAGGCCGCTGCTCATCATAAAACAGCTCGAGGAGCATGAACTCATGGAATTCGTGTAATCTTTACACAAGGGGATAAGAAAAAACAACAACAACAGGCCTAGGACGGAATAATACAACCACTGAAATGAGTATCTCACTAAATAGTGTAAATAAGTACCAAAAATACCTTCATGGGCAAAACTTTAAGGAAGTGGAAAGTCTTTAATTGTTGCCATTTGTCTATTTTTTTTGGAGGAGATAGAGGCGATTTTGTTCCCATTTGGTTATCTTGTATGTCTTCACAATAAAGGTCACTGTAATATATTAAAGCACAATTTGGATTATAGATTATAGCTACAAGAAAATAAGGTGTAATCTAAAATTAATTAATACTAATTTATTTGTATTAGGTTTTATTTTCTTGCAATATTTTTCAGAGTTATTGTCTGAATCCCGATATATATGATAAAACTTCCTTAAGTTTTGTCTCCATGAGTGTAAGCAGAATGGAAAAAAAAGGTAATTGTTGTAAGAATGTGATAGATTAAACTGGCAGAAATGCTGTAAGGGTTCATTACTGATTAGCAAGACATCTTCCACTTGGTAAGTGTGGAAATCCATCCATTCTTTGAGAGAGTGGCAGGGGTTCCCACTCTTGACAGTCCAGGTGCCACCTAGCACTCTCAATCAAACTTCATTATTCTGTTTTGTATCACATGATGTCCAAGTTGGCGAGTTGAATTATATCTACATTTTGAGGCTTTTATAGGTTACATTTAAAAATTTAGTAAAGTAGAACTACCTCTCTGTAAAGGATACCTATTTGCAGAGCCAAAGTGTCTTTTAGGGAGAGGTGTCCTCTTACCGGAGAGTTGCTAAATAGCAAAAATGGTTAATTTGCAAATGAAAATTGTCCTTTGTAAAGAGGTGTCCGCTAAAGGGAAGTTCTACTGTATATATATTGTAATATATTACAACATATATATATATTATATAATCTAAAAACTCAAATATTTCTATATTTAAAAAAAATATATTTTATTTTTATTCATTAATATTTCTACTTTTTGTTTCCATCATTTTTAAAATAACTTTCAGTTTTGTTGTTAATATGCGTAGTTAACTTATCTATCTTTTTAAATCACTAATATAGGATTAACTTTATAAATTCTATATAATGTGGAAATAACTAATGTGTAATATTTTCTCAAGTAATTGAAAATAAAAGCTACTTGATGGTAAATAATTATTTTTTTTAATCACGACTGCACCTTCAACCCTTTATCTTATTGATCCTTTGTCTTATCAACCCTTTATCCAACAACAAACAAATTATTTATAATACATATACAGTGGTACCTCGACATACGAGTTTAATTCGTTCCGCAACCTTGCTCGTATCTTGAATTACTCGTATCTCGAAGCAAATTTCCCCATACAAAACGATTGAACTAACATTAATCCGTTCCAACCTCCAAAATGTCACCCCAGTTATTTTTGTTACGTGGTTTTAAATAATAAAAACGTATTTATAAATATCAAATATTTATTGCGCAAAAACAAAAAAGAGAATTTAAAATACAATATAACGCGGCTGATGATTGTAAAACGAAAATTGAAATTATACCGCGAATGTTTCTTTTATAAAAATCGAAATTTATTTTCAAAGAGAAATAGCGACATTTCTAACTTTGAGGATGAGGTATGGAAAGGTGAAACATGAAGAGTAATGGCGAACGGAAAAATAAAAATAAATAGTTAGAAATGTCGCTATTTCTCTTTGAAAATAAATTTCGATTTTTATAAAAGAAACATTCGCGGTATAATTTCAATTTTCGTTTTAAAAAAGAGAATGTAAAGAAATAAATTAGATATCCTCACTGGTCTTTGCCTTTTTCGCTACATTTTTCTCGCTTTCACCTGTAGGCCGTTTATAAAAAAACATGTCCAAGGAGGTTTGTTTCTTCCTCCCTCTCAGAATGTTCCGGAAATGAGTTAGGCAAGTGTCATTAAAAAGGTCGGATGCACGACCCGTTGCAACTTTTTTTGGGTGTTTTTTTTACACGAACTGTGAAACTCTCTCCCACATTCCTAAGATCTCCTTTATCTCACTTGTAGAAATAACCTCCTCCTCTGACTCCTCAAAACCAATTACTTGCATAACCTCAGTATGCTGCTGTGACTGTAACTCTTGTATCTCCTCAGTCGTCAGTTCCTGGGTGTGCGCGTGATGGCGCGACTGCGTGTTACTACCGAACCGAACTCGTATCTCGAATTTCGCTCGTAACTAAAAGCAAAAAATCACTTGCTCGTCGGCTCGTATCTCGAAAAACTCGTATGTTGGGGCACTCGTATGTCGAGGTACCACTGTATATATTAGTGTCCAGGAGCCTGGCAAATATAATCCCAGGGGTCTTCCACAAGCTCCACAATACTTCCTACATGGCAGAAATACTGACCATCTTGTACGCTACAAGAGAAATACATGCCGAGATATCGCCATCTGATTGCATGGTAGCCCTACACGCCAACTGCCGTCCTGTTGTTCCAAGAACCCGGAGATAAATACAAGAAAATAAGACCTAATCTAAGTAAATTAATAATGTGTGACGTTTCACTAACAGCATTGTTACCATCATCAGACACAAGAAAAATGCTTTTATTTTGACATTTATTCTTTTGTATGATGATGGTAACAATGCTTTACCAAAACGTCACACACAATTTATTTGGATTAGGTCTTATTTTCTTGTAGCTATGATCCAAATTGTGCCCTTTATTAACCCCAGAGATAGTTAGGAACATCAATACTCTGGAGGGAGTCCAGCTCAGCTGGGTCTACTGAGGGAAACAAGCAAGCAGATCAGATTCCACAAAACGGAGGTTTACTCCAATTTACCTCTGCACATGCCGCCTTTTCCAGAAAGTTCGCCCATATTCGCAGTAAAGAGTTTTCCATACAGCTATGGGCCAGCCTATATACAACAGATCACAAGATACCTCAGAAGAGTTGCAGTATTTCCTAGACTTCAAATCTCCATGTCTCCAAAATATGCATACTTTGCGACACCACATCCACAATATTGGCAGGACATGGCAAATTGTTGCAAAAATCTCCAAGAGTGACTCCGTCTGCTCGCACTGTCAAGAAGAAAACCAAACTGTCGATCATCTTATTTTTAAATTTTTCTATTATTATCTCCAGAGATTTCAGTCTGAAAGCCTCTTCGGTGTCAACACATTGAATACAAGGGCATTAAGGAACGTTTCTAAAGGTAAATTGGTCTGGCGACATCTGATCAGCTGGATGTCAACAACGGGACAATAAGTCTGAAGACCAACAACCCGGACAGTTGGTGACATCAGCTGGATGTCAACAACGAGACAATAAGTCTGAAGACCAACAACCCGGACAGTTGGCGACATCAGCTGGATGTCAACAACGGGACAATAAGTCTGAAGACCAACAAGCCGGACAGTTGGCGACATCAGCTGGATGTCAACAACGGGACAATAAGTCTGAAGACCAACAACCCGGACAGTTGGGGACATCAGCTGGATGTCAACAACGGGACAATAAGTCTGAAGACCAACAACCAGGACAGTTGGCGACATCAGCTGGATGTCAACAACGGGACAATAAGTCTGAAGACCAACAACCCGGACAGTTGGCGACATCAGCTGGATGTCAACAACGAGACAATAAGTCTGAAGACCAACAACCCGGACAGTTGGGGACATCTGCTGGATGTCAACAACGGGACAATAAGTCTGAAGACCAACAACCCGGACAGTTGGCGACATCAGCTGGATGTCAACAACGAGACAATAAGTCTGAAGACCAACAACCCGGACAGTTGGCGACATCAGCTGGATGTCAACAACGAGACAATAAGTCTGAAGACCAACAACCCGGACAGTTGGCGACATCAGCTGGATGTCAACAACGAGACAATAAGTCTGAAGACCAACAACCCGGACAGTTGGCGACATCAGCTGGATGTCAACAACGAGACAATAAGTCTGAACACCAACAACCCGGACAGTTGGGGACATCTGCTGGATGTCAACAACGGGACAATAAGTCTGAAGACCAACAACCCGGACAGTTGGCGACATCAGCTGGATGTCAACAACGAGACAATAAGTCTGAAGACCAACAACCCGGACAGTTGGCGACATCAGCTGGATGTCAACAACGGGACAATAAGTCTGAAGACCAACAACCCGGACAGTTGGCGACATCAGCTGGATGTCAACAACGAGACAATAAGTCTGAAGACCAACAACCCGGACAGTTGGGGACATCTGCTGGATGTCAACAACGGGACAATAAGTCTGAAGACCAACAACCCGGACAGTTGGCGACATCAGCTGGATGTCAACAACGAGACAATAAGTCTGAAGACCAACAACCCGGACAGTTGGCGACATCAGCTGGATGTCAACAACGAGACAATAAGTCTGAAGACCAACAACCCGGACAGTTGGTGACATCAGCTGGATGTCAACAACGAGACAATAAGTCTGAAGACCAACAACCCGGACAGTTGGCGACATCAGCTGGATGTCAACAACGGGACAATAAGTCTGAAGGCCAACAACCCGGACAGTTGGGGACATCAGCTGGATGTCAACAACGGGACAATAAGTCTGAAGACCAACAACCCGGACAGTTGGCGACATCAGCTGGATGTCAACAACGGGACAATAAGTCTGAAGACCAACAACCCGGACAGTTGGCGACATCAGCTGGATGTCAACAACGGGACAATAAGTCTGAAGACCAACAAGCCGGACAGTTGGCGACATCAGCTGGATGTCAACAACGAGACAATAAGTCTGAAGACCAACAACCCGGACAGTTGGCGACATCAGCTGGATGTCAACAACGGGACAATAAGTCTGAAGACCAACAAGCCGGACAGTTGGCGACATCGCGGGACAATAAGTCTGAAGACCAACCCGGACAGTTGGCGACATCAGCTGGATGTCAACAACGAGGCAATAAGTCTGAAGACCAACAATCAGGACAGTTGGCGACATCAGCTGGATGTCAACAACGAGGCAATAAGTCTGAAGACCAACAACCCGGACAGTTGGGGACATCTGCTGGATGTCAACAACGGGACAATAAGTCTGAAGACCAACAACCCGGACAGTTGGGGACATCAGCTGGATGTCAACAACGAGACAATAAGTCTGAAGACCAACAACCCGGACAGTTGGCGACATCAGCTGGATGTCAACAACGGGACAATAAGTCTGAAGACCAACAACCCGGACAGTTGGCGACATCAGCTGGATGTCAACAACGGGACAATAAGTCTGAAGACCAACAAGCCGGACAGTTGGCGACATCAGCTGGATGTCAACAACGAGACAATAAGTCTGAAGACCAACAACCCGGACAGTTGGCGACATCAGCTGGATGTCAACAACGGGACAATAAGTCTGAAGACCAACAAGCCGGACAGTTGGCGACATCGCGGGACAATAAGTCTGAAGACCAACCCGGACAGTTGGCGACATCAGCTGGATGTCAACAACGAGGCAATAAGTCTGAAGACCAACAATCAGGACAGTTGGCGACATCAGCTGGATGTCAACAACGGGACAATAAGTCTGAAGACCAACAACCCGGACAGTTGGCGACATCGCGGGACAATAAGTCTGAAGACCAACAAGCCGGACAGTTGGCGACATCAGCTGGATGTCAACAACGAGGCAATAAGTCTGAAGACCAACAATCAGGACAGTTGGCGACATCAGCTGGATGTCAACAACGGGACAATAAGTCTGAAGACCAACAAGCCGGACAGTTGGCGACATCGCGGGACAATAAGTCTGAAGACCAAGAAGCCGGACAGTTGGCGACATCGCGGGACAATAAGTCTGAAGACCAACAACCCGGACAGTTGGCGACATCAGTTGGATGTCAACAACGGGACAATAAGTCTGAAGACCAACAACCCGGACAGTTGGCGACATCAGCTGGATGTCAACAACGGGACAATAAGTCTGAAGACCAACAACCCGGACAGTTGGCGACATCAGCTGGATGTCAACAACGGGACAATAAGTCTGAAGACCAACAACCCGGACAGTTGGCGACATCAGTTGGATGTCAACAACGGGACAATAAGTCTGAAGACCAACAACCCGGACAGTTGGCGACATCTGCTGGATGTCAACAACGGGACAATAAGTCTGAAGACCAACAACCCGGACAGTTGGCGACATCAGCTGGATGTCAACAACGGGACAATAAGTCTGAAGACCAACAACCCGGACAGTTGGCGACATCAGCTGGATGTCAACAACGGGACAATAAGTCTGAAGACCAACAACCCGGACAGTTGGCGACATCAGCTGGATGTCAACAACGGGACAATAAGTCTGAAGACCAACAACCCGGACAGTTGGCGACATCAGTTGGATGTCAACAACGGGACAATAAGTCTGAAGACCAACAACCCGGACAGTTGGCGACATCAGCTGGATGTCAACAACGGGACAATAAGTCTGAAGACCAACAACCCGGACAGTTGGCGACATCAGCTGGATGTCAACAACGGGACAATAAGTCTGAAGACCAACAACCCGGACAGTTGGCGACATCAGCTGGATGTCAACAACGGGACAATAAGTCTGAAGACCAACAACCCGGACAGTTGGCGACATCAGCTGGATGTCAACAACGGGACAATAAGTCTGAAGACCAACAACCCGGACAGTTGGCGACATCAGCTGGATGTCAACAACGGGACAATAAGTCTGAAGACCAACAACCCGGACAGTTGGCGACATCAGCTGGATGTCAACAATGAGACAATAAGTCTGAAGACCAACAACCAGGACAGTTGGCGACATCAGCTGGATGTCAACAACGGGACAATAAGTCTGAAGACCAACAACCCGGACAGTTGGCGACATCAGCTGGATGTCAACAACGGGACAATAAGTCTGAAGACCAACAACCCGGACAGTTGGCGACATCAGCTGGATGTCAACAACGGGACAATAAGTCTGAAGACCAACAACCCGGACAGTTGGCGACATCAGCTGGATGTCAACAATGAGACAATAAGTCTGAAGACCAACAACCAGGACAGTTGGCGACATCAGCTGGATGTCAACAACGGGACAATAAGTCTGAAGACCAACAACCCGGACAGTTGGCGACATCAGCTGGATGTCAACAACGGGACAATAAGTCTGAAGGCCAACAACCCGGACAGTTGGCGACATCAGCTGGATGTCAACAACGGGACAATAAGTCTGAAGGCCAACAACCCGGACAGTTGGCGACATCAGCTGGATGTCAACAACGGGACAATAAGTCTGAAGACCAACAACCCGGACAGTTGGCGACATCAGCTGGATGTCAACAACGGGACAATAAGTCTGAAGACCAACAACCAGGACAGTTGGCGACATCAGCTGGATGTCAACAACGGGACAATAAGTCTGAAGACCAACAACCCGGACAGTTGGCGACATCAGCTGGATGTCAACAACGGGACAATAAGTCTGAAGACCAACAACCCGGACAGTTGGCGACATCAGCTGGATGTCAACAATGAGACAATAAGTCTGAAGACCAACAACCAGGACAGTTGGTGACATCAGCTGGATGTCAACAACGGGACAATAAGTCTGAAGACCAACAACCCGGACAGTTGGCGACATCAGCTGGATGTCAACAACGGGACAATAAGTCTGAAGACCAACAACCAGGACAGTTGGCGACATCAGCTGGATGTCAACAATGAGACAATAAGTCTGAAGACCAACAACCAGGACAGTTGGTGACATCAGCTGGATGTCAACAACGGGACAATAAGTCTGAAGACCAACAACCAGGACAGTTGGCGACATCAGCTGGATGTCAACAACGGGACAATAAGTCTGAAGACCAACAACCCGGACAGTTGGCGACATCAGCTGGATGTCAACAATGAGACAATAAGTCTGAAGACCAACAACCCGGACAGTTGGCGACATCAGCTGGATGTCAACAATGAGACAATAAATCTGGAGCCCAACAACCCGGACAGTTGGCGACATCAGCTGGATGTCAACAATGAGACAATAAGTCTGAAGACCAACAACCAGGACAGTTGGCGACATCAGCTGGATGTCAACAACGAGACAATAAGTCTGAAGACCAACAACCCGGACAGTTGGCGACATCAGCTGGATGTCAACAACGGGACAATAAGTCTGAAGACCAACAACCCGGACAGTTGGCGACATCAGCTGGATGTCAACAACGAGACAATAAGTCTGAAGACCAACAACCCGGACAGTTGGCGACATCAGCTGGATGTCAACAATGAGACAATAAGTCTGAAGACCAACAACCCGGACAGTTGGCGACATCAGCTGGATGTCAACAATGAGACAATAAATCTGGAGCCCAACAACCCGGACAGTTGGCGACATCAGCTGGATGTCAACAACGAGAGAATAAGTCTGAAGACCAACAACCCGGACAGCTGGCGACATCGCGGGACAATAAGTCTGAAGACCAACCCGGACAGTTGGTGACATCAGCTGGATGTCAACAACGAGACAATAAGTCTGAAGACCAACAACCCGGACAGTTGGCGACATCAGCTGGATGTCAACAACGGGACAATAAGTCTGAAGACCAACAACCCGGACAGTTGGCGACATCAGCTGGATGTCAACAACGGGACAATAAGTCTGAAGACCAACAACCAGGACAGTTGGCGACATCAGCTGGATGTCAACAACGGGACAATAAGTCTGAAGACCAACAACCCGGACAGTTGGCGACATCAGCTGGATGTCAACAATGAGACAATAAGTCTGAAGACCAACAACCAGGACAGTTGGCGACATCAGCTGGATGTCAACAACGGGACAATAAGTCTGAAGACCAACAACAGTTGGTGACATCAGCTGGATGTCAACAATGAGACAATAAGTCTGAAGACCAACAACCCGGACAGTTGGCGACATCAGCTGGATGTCAACAATGAGACAATAAATCTGGAGCCCAACAACCCGGACAGTTGGCGACATCAGCTGGATGTCAACAACGAGAGAATAAGTCTGAAGACCAACAACCCGGACAGCTGGCGACATCGCGGGACAATAAGTCTGAAGACCAACCCGGACAGTTGGTGACATCAGCTGGATGTCAACAACGAGACAATAAGTCTGAAGACCAACAACCCGGACAGTTGGCGACATCAGCTGGATGTCAACAACGGGACAATAAGTCTGAAGACCAACAACCAGGACAGTTGGCGACATCAGCTGGATGTCAACAACGGGACAATAAGTCTGAAGACCAACAACCCGGGCAGTTGGGGACATCAGCTGGATGTCAACAACGAGACAATAAGTCTGAAGACCAACAACCAGGACAGTTGGCGACATCAGCTGGATGTCAACAACGGGACAATAAGTCTGAAGACCAACAACCAGGACAGTTGGCGACATCAGCTGGATGTCAACAACGGGACAATAAGTCTGAAGACCAACAACCCGGGCAGTTGGGGACATCAGCTGGATGTCAACAACGAGACAATAAGTCTGAAGACCAACAACCCGGACAGTTGGTGACATCAGATCAGCTGGATGCCAGCATTTGTAAAACCAAATATTTTCATTTTCTAGATCTCCGCGCAAAACGCGTAGACTCATAAATGTACAACACCAGCTTTGGATAATTCAGACAACCTGCATACCATGGTTTCTACCTATGACCCTCTTGAGTACAGGGGAGACATAACATCCTACGGAATTGGTCCATTCTTCCAATGAGAATTTTTACACTCATGGTAAAAACTTAAGGAATTTGTACCTTTTACCATGTATATCGGGATTCAGACAATACACTCATGGACAAAACTTAAGGAAGTTGTTCCTTTCAGCATGTATATCAGGATTCGGACAATACACTCATGGACAAAACTTAAGGAAGTTGTACCTTTCAGCATATATATCAGGATTCAGACAATACACTCATGGACAAAACTAAAGGAAGTTGTACCTTTTAGCATGTATATCGGGATTCAGACAATACACTCATGGACAAAACTAAAGGAAGTTGTACCTTTCAGCATGTATATCTGGATTCAGACAATACACTCATGAACAAAACTAAAGGAAGTTGTACCTTCCAGCATGTATATCGGGATTCAGACAATACACTCATGGACAAAACTAAAGGAAGTTGTACCTTTCAGCATGTATATCGGGATTCAGACAATAACTCTGGAAGATATTTAATACACAGTGAACCTTGAGAAGAGAGAGAGAGAAAGAGAGTTGCAAAGCAATTAATTTCAAATTTGTTTCTAAAGGCCTTTTTTTATTCACCCAAAATTACAACTCCGTCAGTGTTCGCAAGTAACCAAATAGGAATCTGGTACCTTATAAGTGTAAGATTGAGCTGCTATATGCGTAGACATGGGAGGCACTAACAACATAAACGGAATATATCAGTATAGCACTAAATTGACAAAGGACATTCTCCTTCGAATATGATTGCAAAGCTATTCTAAAAGAAAAGTAGAAAAATGCATTTATATATTTGTATTTTATCATCCGAATATAATTTATTGAAGGAGCTTCAACCTCCAAATGGTTGGAAGGGAAAATAAAACAACAAGTAGCCGGGGAAAAATACCAAAAGAAATGTTTATCGATTGTCAGACGATGTTTTAAGAGATGCAGACGATTCTGGCTTTGTGTTGCCTCGTGACGGTGCCAAGCGTCCAACCGGCGCCTAGCTACACTGGCGCCCCTAACGGCGACTGCCATTAATATTCTGGGATTAATAAGTGAGCGGGCGGCGCTTTCCCGCGCTTTTTATTTTCCTACCAGACGACAATAAGAATGATGATAAACCACTCACAGAATTATTTTGTAATAATTCTATTCTATTAGTTTTATTTATGTTTTAACCTCTTTTGTGTGTGTTCTTCTTTTAGGCTAAATTATTATTGTAAATTAAAATACTAATGCAAAAAAAAAAAAAAATTGTAATATATAAAGCTATGTTTGAAAAATGCAGTTTTCGAAGGTTGTTTTGTTGTTTTAAAATGAGTTTTAAATTATATTCTGGAAACATTTTTATTACTCTCATTCTTGTCTTTTGTGTGCGAATTATTTTCAGGTGTTTGAATAAATGAAAAATTTGAACGGTTTAATTTTTAAAATAATGGATGATAGGGAAATAATTTTAGTGAGATATTTATAACCCAGGTTCCTGGAGCGCAGAGCGCCAACTACACCGGGGAGATAAGCATTTTTATCTATAATATATATAACAAATTATTTAATTTAAAATATATTTTGTATATGAGAACGCGACACAATATGAAAAAAAAATTGTACAAATGTGATATTGTACTGGGATAAGGTGCATAAATTAAGAAAAAGGCATCTCCTTATCGTGCAATTAAAAGTTACTGATGGCTTGCGCCATCTATCGGAATAAATATCAACTATACTCGTTGATTTTTAATTATTCCAGAATTGGCCAAATACCTATTCTTGATTAATCAAGAATAGCTAACCACGGACGCGTTTCGGGCTGTTGGCCCTCATCAGCGTGGTGCAAGCTGTACCTCATTTGTGTATATTTAAGATTAATCTCTATATAATATCTTCTATATATATAAAAATGAATGTTTGTATGTTTGTCTGTATGTCCGGTATACAAATTCGCAGTAGTTCACTAATTCGAACCAAAATTTCCATACATAGGTAAAAAAAATACGGGGAAGACGATAGGCTATTTTAAAAAATATATAAATCAATTATTAAAACTATATATTTTTAGTCAGAAAATGATGATGACGATATTGCTGTATCATGTTTGATTATCAGATACAAAATTATATGGGGAAAAATTCCTAAAAGCAGAGACCACGGGTGAAACCAGTTCATTATTTTGTACGCAGGAACAAAATTCTAACAGAAAAACATTCCTTCGAGCAGAAAATAAAAGCCAGATCATCTTTCTATAAAAATATCGCTTCTCAGACACAAAGTTTGGAGCGGGACGTTTCACAAGAGTGACATCCACGCCGCCAATTTATAATTGTAACGAATAGTATTTGAAAATCAAAATAATATAATTTTCAAATATCGTTGTGAAAATTTACATATTTATTTTTATATTTTAAAAACACACAAAGTTTGGAGCGGGACGTTTCACAAAATTGACATCCACGGTGCCAATTTATAATTGTAACGAATAGTATTTGAAAATCAAAATAATATAATTTTCAAATATCGTTGTGAAAATTTACATATTTATTTTTATATTTTAAAAACACACAAAGTTTGGAGCGGGACGTTTCACAAAATTGACATCCACGGTGCCAATTTATAATTGTAACGAATAGTATTTGAATAAAAACATTTAATCGGGTAAAACCCGGGCGTTGCCAGGGTCATTCGGCTAGTATGGTTATAAAAAAATCATATTTTCTGGTTGAAAGTTTATTTTTTAAAGGATATAGGTACATCAATCGCTCTTGATTTTTTTATTTCCCGATATTTCGATGATTTTCTGTTATTTTCCTCAGGGGGGGGATAAGTTCTTAAATTCTAACTTCCAATCATGCAATATTCGAAAACCTTATAGAGAATTCAGGAAACCCATTTTTCTGAGGAATGTGACAGGGCGTTGCTGAAACGTTGGGAGGTTTGTAATTAATATATGTAATGAATTTTATACAAATAAATACCATTTTTATTTATTTACTAGCCGAATGACCCGGGCAACGCCCGTGTTTTACCCGATTGAATGTTTTTATTCAAATACTATTTGTTACAATTATAAATTGGAGCCGTGGATGTCACTCTTGTGAAACGTCCCGCTCCAAACTTTACATGTACATTAGGTCAGCTGGTATTACCCCTCATTTTCACCGCTAGAGGCGCGAGCGAATTGACTTTTTGTAAATATACATAATTATAAAGATAGAAGCTTCTATAGAAGATAATGATCATAATGATGGTGCGCGCGCATCCGTGACAGCGGCCGATGAGGAATTGAGGAAAGACGGTCGTGACTATATATATTAATAATAATAATATACTAATTATTATTATTATTATTATCATTAGATAATGATAATGATGATGCGCGCGCATCCGTGACAGCGATGAGGAATTGAGGAAAGACGGTCGTGACTATATATATTAATTGTTACAAAAGCACGAAGTCCAAAGGACTATTGTGCTGTGCCAGTATTATTTACATATATATGATTAATTATTTACACGATGGATTAGTAGTGTTTTGTAAATTATTGTACAAATAGTTCTAAACTTAACAAAGTTCTCATAAGAGATAGAGTATATACACAAATAGAATTTGGTAATGTTTCAAAGTATATACATACAATTTGATTAGTCAGAGGGCAAGTTAAAAGAAGATGCTCTGGTGATTCAACATCTAAGCGGCATTCACATGTTAGATCATTGATAGCATTCAGTTTGAATAGGAAACTTAAGAAGGGTCTTTTGTCTGTTAAGAATAAAGTAGTGAATTTATCAGAAGAATACCATATCCCCCACCAAATAGACACAGAAACTACTACCATCTAGTGACCATCTCAGAAATCAAGCTGGTGTGTTGTCACTGAGTCTTCCAGATTGCTGAAATGGTCAAATGTGTATTTTGATGAATATGTAGCGTTCTTTCTTTCTTTTAGATTACTATTCTTCCAGGAAATTTTCAATATATTTCAGCAAAATTATATTGTAACGTAGTAAATTATACAATATAATACACTGCGGCTTGTGATTGTAAAACGACACTTGAAGTTACACCGCATGAGTTTCTTTTCAACGAAAAATCAAATTTTTATTTCAAGGTGAAATATAAACTATTTCTAACCTTTTTGGATGAGGTATGAAAGGATGAATTATGAAGAGTAATGATGAACGGAAAAATAAAAGTGTCCGGGGATGGGAATCGAACCCACAATGTTCCGCTTACCGGGCAGATGCCATGTACACTAGTCCACATTGTAGTAAATTATGAAAGACAAACTTCAGGATGACACAACAGTTTATTCAAGCCACAAACTGAAATTTATAAAGTTCAAGAGAAGCAATATTATGATGCATTAGTGCGCCATCTGTTATGATAATTCGAAACTATTATAGACGCGTATGATTCTGTTGAAAATGAAACTATTTCTACTGTCCTTACTGCAATGGAAAAATTAACATGGCTCATCAGTGGTGAACCCTCCCAGCGGTTTCGCTAGTTTAATCTACTATGGTAGATTGTTTTACTTTTAAAATAATCATCTTCTTCTTCTTCTTTCTTATCTCCACTTAATCACACTAAGGTATCAAGCCTGTAAAGCTTGAGATTTTTGATGGTGTCTGCCGGGGAAGAGTAGAGCTCATCAATGGATGAGTCAATACAATCAATAATATGTCTTGGGGTTGCAGGCTGAGAATTGCACTTAGTACATAGTGGGAAAACCCTGCAACCATTCTGGTTGAATAAAAGAATCATACGCGTCTATAATAGTTTCGAATTTTCATAAGCAATAAAAGGAGTTTACAGAGTAGCAAAATATAAATAGCAAAATTAATACTCTGTTTATATAAAAAAATAAAAAATTTTGCTACACTATGTTATATGAGTGTTCGATAAAAGTATTATATTAATTGCATGAATTTCAGAAAAAAAAAAAAAGGGCTCGTCCGGGATTTGAACCCGGGACCTCTCGCACCCGAAGCGAGAATCATACCCCTAGACCAACGAGCCACGTTAATTTAACTCTTTTTAGAAATTACAAATGTAAGGTCACTGAGGTAAAAATTTTTTTTTGTTGTTTTATTTTAATTATAAGATACAATACAAATGAGGAGGGAAAATCGATTCTATTCTGTATTTAATTAAAATTAATTTGAATGAAATATTAGTTTTTTTTTTCAGTATAAACGAAAATATCTATATAAACAAAAGTATATAAAAAAGTTAATGTTTGTTCCACATACGTCTCCAACTATATTCTCTTGTAACTTTGACACCATTTATAGTTAACAGTTTGGAAGGAGCCTCTGTCTTAGTTTTAAACGTGGAATATGCAAATATTCCGATTGTAGGATAATTTGCATATTTGCTCCGTTTACCGATTAGTTAACATATATACGAATGAAAATTTGAAACGATATCGAGTTAGTTAGTTCTGGAAAGAATCACTATCATAATTTCAACTCCATTATATTTGCAAATAAATTTGATTACATGCTTTAATTTGCATATTCCACTTTTTCCATATGGCTCATAAAAATTGACCTATCTGCATGTGTTGGATCGTTTTTGAAGATAACTCTCAGATTTATAAAATTAATTTATTAAACTTTAAATCATTTTTAGATATATATAGAAACAAGTTAAACCCCTCGTATTTAAGGCAACAAAAGAATCGTCTAATTTACATACATCGTTCTAACCAGATTCAACTTATGCAAAACAGACGACAAAGAAAAAATAAACAAATTAATAATAGAGGGTAAAGTTCCTATTTTTTACAAGCTTTCACACTCAAAGAATATTAATCTTCTTGCTTCAGCATGAAATTACGATATTGACGTAGATCTGTAAGGAATTATCATTGAAATAGTTTCAACCTCCCGTAATATGTAAATTATATAGTCCGATAACACTGATTTGCATATTCTATCTGTTCCGTATATGTCTCTAAATATTTAACATATCTGCATGGAATGTTGACACGATATTGATTTAATTGTAGATCTAGAATCGAATCGAGAATTCGTTCCAACCCGGTAATATGTAAATTATCCCTAAAAATAATAATTTGCATATTTTATTTGTTACCCAGATGTCTCTCAATATTTAACCTATCTACATGGAATGTTGATATTGACGTAGATCTGGAAGGGATAATTGAAATAGTTTCAACTCTTGAAATATGTAAATTAATCCGATAGCAGGAAAATCTGAAAACAACCTTTGTTGCGCAGATGTTTTTAAAGCTTTACAGGTTTGGAATATATAGTGATGCATATAATTAATGCTATAGGATGAAGCTTTTATATTGTGTATAATCGGCTAAACCTCTTTAAACTTAATAGATCGTAGATCGCGAAATGCGTGGTGTCGCTGGAGACCCACTGGCGATTCTCCACCAAACTCTGCAGCGCTGGCAGAGGCGCCATATTCATTGTACATAGTGTATATAATCCATATTATCTCTTTTTTAAATGATGCAGACTGTGCACTTTGCATGTATTGACAAGATGTCAATAAAAATTATTTTAATTGTCAAATTGTCTTTAAACTTAAGCTTTGCGCAGAGGCGCTATTGTAGCCAGTGTACACATTTATTGCTAGTTGAAAACTTTACCCTTTAAAACTTAAAATTGTGGCATTTTTATTTTACGAACATGTCTTGTGGGGGTGTAAGATGCGCACAATCATTTGGTATATATATTTTTAAAAGGTTTCGTTTTTATTTAGAGAGGGAGTTTTTTATCCAGGGGAATATCTCGAGGGAAGTTGGAGGCCACAAGACCTGGTCAGGTCCTGGTCCACATTGGTGACATGTGCCATCATATTTACACATGTGACAAGTAATTGTTCGGTGGTAGATCATCCACAAACCTACAAAAGTCTTTCAATGCATTTTTAAAGTGAGAAGTGACACTCTAGGTACCTAATTGAATATAATTAGAAACACAACTAATATTTTTCCACCGCAGTATGGACAGTAGAAGTTTTTTTTTTTTTTTTTTTAAGAAACATTTGTAATTGATGGTTGTATTTCTTGTGTATATATAGGGTTTTAACTTTTAATTAGAACATTGTAATTTATATTTAGACATTTTTCATTTTAATTTAGCCACATGGACCTTTATAGAAAAGTCCATGTGGCTAAATTAAAATGAAATATGTCTAAATTAAAATGAAAAGTGTCTAAATTAAAATGAAAGTGTCTAAATTAAAATGAAAAGTGTCTAAATTAAAATGAAAGTGTCTAAATTAAAATGAAAATGTCTAAATTAAAATGAAAAATGTCTAAATTAAAATGAAAAATGTCTATATTAAAATGAAAATGTCTAAATTAAAATGAAAGTGTCTAAATTAAAATGAAAAATGTCTAAATATGATTTAGAATTGTGTGTCTAATTAAAAGTCAAAAACCTATAGATGACGCGTTATTGACTTAAACACGTATGGACAGAACTTAAGGAAGTGGAAAGTCTTTGATTTCAACAGTGTCTTTTTTTTTTTTAAGACAGGGACAATTTTTTTCACGCTTGGTTATCTCGTTAGTCTTCAATAAAGGTCACTGTATATCGAATACCTTTCCGAGTCTGAATCCCGATATACATGCTGAAAGGTTCAACTTTCTTAAATTTTGTCCATGAGTGTATTTTCATTTTTTTTATGTATATTTAAAAATAATTTGAATGAAAAATATTTCCTAAAATTAACGTATTTAGTAGAGTTTCCTTAACACCCCGGAGGTACATATCTGGGCAGGTTACACTTTGGTCTATAGAGGTGGTTTACCCACCTCACAGGAAGAACGTTGCTCTCTAGCCGAACTAAGGCAATCATTGAACGGACCAGGTACAGGCTATAATGGCAGCTCGCCTAGGATGATAAATCTACTGCTTGATTGTTGGTGCCACGTGTCACAGGAACCCAATTTTTTTTCCTTCACTCAGAAAATCAGACAGTCCGCACATTCCACCAACCGTTTACAGAAACTACTCCAAGTCTCAACTACCCAGAAATAACGCCAC